>VFXL01000325.1:0-40001 GCA_009761765.1 Phenacoccus solenopsis | reverse complement strand
CGCGATTCACGTGTGAGTATTTTTTCGTTTTGTACCACATTTTTTCGAAATAAGTAAATTTATATGTATCTCATGGGCCTAAATAGCGAGCAATGAACATAAAAGTGTTCTATATTGAGACAAACAGAATCTACCTCATATATTTAAATTTAAAACTCTATGTTAAAAGTATTTTACATTATATTAGAATATTTCATCCCAATATGTTAAAGGATTTTTTTAATAGTGTAATTGCTACATAATTCTTACTACGTGTTTTGCCTCCTAAATGCAAATATATCTTTTATTTGTTATATTATAAGTTATTAAAACGAAGATTCACACCTTTAGTCTAATTTCGCTATCTATCATTTAAATAAAATTCTCAAAAACGAAATTCCAATCGAGGTGTAGTTGTTGTGTTACATACGTAAAAATACCTATCTTTTTACCTATCAAGGATGTCAGATCAGCACCATCACTAATTAAAAGAAATGCTTTTGTAGGTTTAAAAAAAAAACAAAAAACAAAAAAGTATTTTGTTTTTTTGGTCAACATGCGCGTATAATATATAAGAAAAAAATGGTAGGTAACAAACAAGAAAATTGGTAATAAACATGCATAAATAGGTATGTATAATTAATATTACAATAATGTTGATGTTGGTTGAATTGGCGCGGTAAACTTCCTCTTGAAACAATAGATACATCCGGCTAGAGAAAATGAAGACGAATCTCCACAGCAACACCCCACGACGTTGAATCCAGTAGTGCGAATAGCATGGCACAAAATGATGAAAAAATTCGTTTTTTTCTTTTTTTTTTTTTTTATCAGTTATCACGCGAAAAACATATGTATGAATAATAATAATAATGGTAACAAAGAATCGCAATAACAAATTTCAATACTACTTTAGGCGAAATTTTACATTACCTGCCGTAATAAACGAAAACAAAAGTAAAATAAAGCAAACAAGGGCACAAATATATCAACTCGCGAGTTTAATTGAAGGCAGGCGATTTTGTTATTAAAAGCTACTTTTCTTTTTTTAATATAACTAATTCAAGCGAAAACATGTGAGCATTATATAGCGAAGTAAGAAAAAGCAACTTTACCTTTGACGGCAGAAAAAGGCAGTAATCTACTCGTTGTATGTAGATCCAGTTCACCTTACTTCTAATTAAAAGATAAGGCGGACAGGTATTTCTTCTGTACCGATTGTACGTACATATTAATAATTGCCGCTACACTACAACCATGAAAAAAATTTAATCAAAGAAGTTATTCTTACCGAGCTTAAATGACAAACTTTATCTTTTTTTTTTTGAAGAGAGGTATTATCAATCTGGTGGAGCGCTCCTACAGCTTTCAATTTAGTAATTCAAGATGACGTAGGTACATTAAATAAAGATAATCCTCAACACGAAGGCATGGTATTAAGAAAGTACGAAGCTTGCGTGAAACGTGTACGTATTGTTAATAATTTGTTCTAGCTGTTTACAACTAATTTAAAATGTTGCCAAAAATCGCAATAAATGGAAATACCAGACAGGTATGTATTTACAATCATTTCTTAATTTTAAAGCGTTTGCTTGACTAAACAGCAGGGCTTATCAATAAGACTTCTCGTGTTTTTATTCTTTTTTTTTTTTCGGAAAATTATTGATGTGTAGTTGAAAAAACCATCAAAGAACCACAGCGAAATACTTGCAAAATATCCTACCAACTAAAGCAATATTTACGTGTCCATTGTTTCTAAATTATAGCTATAAGTTAAGAAATTTTCATTTTTTTTTTTTTAGAAAAATTTTTTTAAATTCATGATTTTGAAAAATGTTATTAATTTGCTTCGAAAATTAAAAAAAAAAAAAAAAAAAAATGAAAAATTCGGTCAACTTACTTATACTCTTAGGAATATGTGAATTCATCTCATCAACCGCATCTCCTCGAAAATCATCAACTAGGGAGTTAAAATTATGATATATTACTTCATAGATATCAAGTGTAAGTAATCATGCAAGTATACAATTTATCATATTTGTCTTGGTTAAAGCAGCTTTAAGCTTTCATAAATCATTGTTTGTAATACTTTTTTATATGATTGTACGCAATGAAAAATACGAGGGCTGTCCAGAAAGTAGTGAGACTGTCACGCGTAGGGAAATTAAAAAATCGGAAAGTGAGAACCATGCATATGCACGTGTGGCCTGATGTCTTGTCCACCTTCAGTAAAAATTTCACCTCGACTGGAGTTAATAGCGAGCGTCTTTGTTCATAAATGTAAAGGGTCAGTGACCGCCTCACGATGGAGAAAAACACTGACCAACGTGAGAGGTGTGACCGTCCTCGTATCTGTTCTTATATTGAATGACGAATAAGCACGGGCAACGATGATTGTCTATCGGCCTCTTTGCAGGGGTAAGCAAAATTTTTAAAGTGAAAAAAAAACATTGAATTTTGCAACAAAAAAAAAATACAAATACACACAATTTATTTTTTGTTCGCCTAAAAAAAATCGCCTACTGAAACGTAGACAATGCTTCGAGAAGCTTTGAAGGATGACTGCGTATCATATGCTACGTGTTTTCGAAGGCATTCAGCATTTTCAAAGAGTATGGAGAGCGTAGACGATGATCCAGGAGAAGAGTGACCGAATACAGCGATCTCTGAGGCAATTGACAAGTTAATGACTTGCAATTGTAGAATAACTTTGGAACGCATAAAAAATCTGACCTCCTGTTTGGAAGTGTTAATATCAACTTTGGCAGGGTATTAGTTCATGATTTATGTATCTTAATTTTCCTTTAATTTTTCCCTCCACCAGAAGCAATAAAATATTGCTTCCAAGCTTTCAGACAACCTTAATGGTTCCGAAAAAACATATTTTTAGGTTTTTAGAAGTAAAGGAACTCTTCATAATAGAAAAAAAAAAAAAAAAAAAAAAAGGAAATTTGACCTTGCCCCTAATCACTCAAAATGAGGGTTAATTTACCAACATTAAAAAATTTCAAAAACACAATCTACGAAATCTCTCTCAACTTACTGCAACTCTCAAAGTGAATAATAAAGTTTAATGATGGGATATTAGATTTGCAAATTCATAGATTTTCAAAATATCAAATAATCATCTCTTCATATGTATTTTTTCAGCTGATATTTGGACTGATAAATTTACAAATGTTTTTCGCCACAGGAGTGGGGCGATGTTATGAAGCTTTTCTGTTTTACCAGTTAGACTTACCAGATTCAAAAATACATTTAGATGAAGATCAAAAAACGTGGATTGGTAAATATGGAATAATTGGCAGATACATACCATGACAGGGATAACATTTAAAACAATATGAGGTTAAACTAAAAAAAAAAAAACTCTTTTGTATGAGTATACTTACTCCCACCTCCCTCTTTACATTTAACACGTTTCAAAAATAAGAAATTTTTCTCTAAGGAAAAAATCATATTAAACTATAAAAAACGAAAATTCATTAGCTTGAATGACCTATTTCCATGGCAGTCCACACTGGTTCATAAAAGAATTTGCATTGTAGGGAAAATTGATCAGGTTCGATCAAATTACATCTGATCATCTTTTTGATCAGATTTTTGACCACATAATGTTTTTTTTTTTTTTTTATGAATCTCATCAAAATTATTCAAATTTGATTCAGTCTTTTTTTCATGGAAACCTAATGCGGACCTAAAAGAAAATCATAGAATATGGAATCTAATCTCCGTTTATAACAGCTAAGTCATGATTACCATGACGTTCTTAGTTCTCATGACTTAATAAAATTTTGTGCCAAAACACTCGAAAACTAGGCAGTTAATCGAACAAAAAGAATGAATTCTTTTCAACATTAGCCAAAGTTTTGGCACGAATTTTGGTGGTAAAATTGGCCTTTGTATAAAAGAATTTTTGATTTCGAAGATGGTAGGTAATATGAAGAATTGAATAACAAAACTATATTTGAGGATAAATCTTTTATTTAAAAAAATTTGAACTACGATAACAGTTCCTATATACTTTTTTGTTTTTTTTTGTTTTCTTTTGTTTTCTTTTTTTCAAACAAAGTCAAAAATAAGAATAAGAATTCCGAAGTCGTATGCTGCAATACTTCCGTTTTTCCTAAAAAACGCAGCTACAAAATTTTAAAGCATATGGATATGTATTGATATAGGCAGTTCCAAAATTTGCTTAGAAAAAACTCTGAGTTTGACAATTCACGCCAATTTTTACAGTCTCAACGAATTTTTGTATTTTCTTTTGCTTACTAATAATCTGCCAACATATTCAAGATCGCCACTTTGCCGAATTTTTTGACTAAGTTGATAATATGGTGGGGCTGTAATACCTATACACCCCCAATGTTTCGTCCCTGCGTGCTTATTTCAATCACGATGGAATATTGATACTCAATCTTATAGTTATAGAATACACCATTGTACATACAATTCACAAATCTATTTCATTTCTTTCAAGCTTCATGTATGTGTTTATTAACTCCATTCGGTTGTTTGGTGACTGGAGTATTGATGGATAAATTCGGACGAAAGAAATGCGTCCAGTTAATGTACATACCATTGATAATTTCCTGGATACTCATAAGCATAGCAGACAACTACACTACATTAATTATCGCCTCATTGATTCAAAGTACCTCAACAGGTTAGTAACGTTCATATCCACTTCATCATCCATCTCTCAGATATAATGAAATCTCGCTTCTAGGAGTTGGTTTCTCAACATTACCATATACATCAGAAATATCGACGCCACAGTTCCGTGGTCCTTTGCTTTCTCTGGTGGACGCGATGGAGAACTTCGGAATATTCGTGTGCAACACCATGATGTACTTCTTAAAATGGAACACAGTCAGTTTAATTTTCATCGCAGTCTCAACCATTAGCTTACTTCTGACATTCATTCTCCCAGAATCGCCGGTTTGGTTATACTCAAAAGGTAAAAAAGAACGTGCCGTTCAAATCCTATGCTACTTAAGATCCAAGCCAGTGCACCAATTAGAAGAAGAGATCAAAGACATGGAAAACTCGAGTTCTACAGTAAATCAAAACATTCCCGATACGCTTAAGAATTCGCTGAAAGCTTGGAAACAGTTTTCAATCGCATGCGCGCCTTTCTTAATCATCAATGTAGCTGGACCAAATATATTCATGTCCTACTCTGTAATACTGTTCGATCGCCTCGAATCTCCATTCAGTGGGACTGATTTAGCCATGGTGTACACCATTTCAGGATTCATTGGTAGCCTTTTAACGCCACTTTTCGTACACAGCTTCAAGCGTAGGGTAGTGTTGGGTGTAGCATCCGCCGGTATGACCATTGGTATGGCTGCAATCACTATCTACGAAATACTATTTTTACACGAAGAAGAAAACCCTTCCCATGGATCATACCAGTTCTCATAGCCTTCATTACGTTACAAATTAATATCGGAATTAATCCTATCGCCTTCATCATCGGCGGGGAACTATTTCCATTAGAAGTCAGGGGAGCTTTACAAGGAGCGTATGGCTTCATAACTTGTGCACATTGGGCTTTGATGCTGAAGTATCATCCATATATTTTATTCAATTACGGAATAATAGCTATGTTCACAAGTTTCACCGTTTTCTCCTTTTTACTGTTACTGTACGCTATATTCCTTCAACCCGAAACCAAAGACAAGACACTGAATGAAGTTCAAGAACAGTATTTTCAAAGTAAAAAAAAGCTGATCATGTAAAAATGTGAGGTTTTTATTTTTTTTATTGAAAAAATGAAAAACATAGCATTTCAAAAAGATTCAGTTCTATGAGACTCTCTCTTATGTAGTTTTAAACGTATTCATTGATTTAGTAAGAACGATTTTTTGTTATTCAATCATTCAGACCACATTCAATTTTTTCTGAAAAATTTTGGAAGGGAAAGTTGACAATGTAAAAAGCTAATGGTTACATTTTTTTGAGTTGTTTTTTAATCCAAAATCAAGAAATAAGTTCTAAGCGTTATAAAAAAGATACCTATTTACAAAAATTTCCTTGGTCGCAATCACTGAATGAAGGAAAAAAATCCTTCAAACTAAAGCATAAAATATGTCTAAAAATGAATGAAATGAAATCTTAATGCATAGCACTTTAGAAAAAAAAAATACACTTTTATTATAAATTATAATAATATTTATCAAGTACCAACTAATTCTTTTTCATGAAGATTTGAAAAAGGAAATAAAGCTCTTACATTAATTTTTGACAATATTTGTCGCATTTGTATCTATGATTCTCTATCTTCTCAACCTTCGATTACTCAACAATTTTTTTTAATTAAAAAATTATTATAATAATTAATATTAAAATTACTCAATTCAATTATTTTAATATAGATAATAGTAAATTAAGTTTATTAAATTTAATACAACTTATTATTTCAAAATTTAGTTAATTTAATTTTATAAAATAATTTTTGATCTCAGTTTACTCATGAAAGATTTGTCTTTAAATTAAAACTAAAAAATAATTTTTATCTTTTAAGGAAATTTGCAGGGGAAAAATTACAAGAATTTTGTAGTTTGAATTGTGATAGAAAAATGAATTGTTCCTTCATTGTAAGGTTTTGCAGTAGCAGTGTGCAACTGCGCAACCATTATATCTTACTTCCCGATTCAAGTCATCACCTCCCAGAACAACAATCATAAATATTGTTTGATGGAGTATGGGAGTCTTCTGTATTACTTTAATCTCTAAATTCTGCAAACTGTTTCTTTCTATATAATGATTCAAAAGTTTTGTAATTGAAAGAAATATATATCAACTAAGCGGTGTAATACATAGTTGTGTTTGCATTTTTTATATTTTTATATGAGTCAGACAAACAGTAAGTGTTCCGTGATACTTGAGGAGAAAGGTTATGCAACACTCGAAATGGTCATACATTAGATAGAATAAATTCAGCTTGAGCGAAATATTTTTTCAATGAAATAGATATTATTATTTTTTTAATTGCAACAAAAAAGTTATTCGCTAATTTTGGCACCCTAACTGTACCCGCTCTTTCCCCCGTTTCCACAACATTTCTCACCGAGTCTTTATCGCGAAAAATGGTAACAAAATTATCATCTCCAGAGATTTGCCGTAGTGGGCGCGCACCTACCAGGCCACTCCGTTAAAACCGGCCCTGAATACACTAATCTCTGGGTTCTGTGACTCCTATGTCAGGCTTCAAGACTTTATGACTATAGAAGTAAGGGATAAGAAATAAGTCGCACTAGTATAATAACCTTCATCAAAGTCAGCTTGAAATTAGTGAACCCTATCTATCTTTATCTTGTACTCTAAATGATAAATGCGACTTACTGCAAAAAATTGAAATGAATGAAAATGCTAAACAAGTAATTATTTTCGATTGAAGAAAAAAACTCAAAATTGAAAAACATTTGACTTTCATTTTCAAAATAAGAACTTCGATAATTCACAACACTACAAATATCACTCAGAAAAAATAAGATTTGATTTTGCACTTACATACTGATTATACGCTACAAAAACAGCGTTAATAAGAAATGCATATCATTTCATAAAAAATAGGGATACCAGCATATAACTGCAAATTTTCAAAAAATTCATACTATAACCTCAACTTTAACGAATTCCATCTCCAACAATTAATACTTTATGAAATCAAATTACAGGAATATCAAACAGTCAAAAAATTACGTCACTTTTTTCCTTTCCTTTGCAAATACTAGCGAGTTTGAACTACGCTCCACAGTCTAACATCTGTATCAATCCTAATGTGAATCAGGTCTATGTTCTTTCATAACACTGGTTGTTATACTATACCATTTACACAACATTACATAATGATGATAATTTTCAATAGAAATCTCACTTCATTGTCAAAAATATTATAACGCACTTCCAACCAAGGTCGATTTTCCCCCACTATCGTTACATTTAATGCTAACAAATTTATATTAACAGATAACGGTTTTCGAAAGAAGTGAATTTGATTTTACTAAACTGTTATTCTACGCGTCGACATCTCGAAGCGTGCTCTGACGATAAAATGTTCGCTATGCGGAGTTCTATCGTATGGTTTTTATTTGTAATTTCGTGGGTACCGAATTTCGCTCAAGCTTTAAAAATCTTAGGCGTGTATCCGACTAGTTACAAAAGTCATATAAATTATAACAACGCGGTACTTAGAACATTAGTTCAAAATGGTCATCAGGTTACCATGATATCGCCGTTTCGAGAATGTGCCAAAGAGAATTACACCTACATCGATACATCAAATCAGACGCAACTTTTACTCAACGCTATCGGCGTGGACGAATTTTCTTACATGGATACGACAACAGGAGTCTATTTTATACTCCACGACGAAGTACAATTGTGCTACGATTTTGTGAAATTACCGGAAATTCAAGTATGAAAATCATAACGTAATATTATCAACAAGACCGCCAAGAAAGGACAAAAAAGGCAACGGGGCAAGTTGGTCCGAGTTCCAAGATCATAAATTTTTTTTCTCGAAAAAGCACAAGATTAAAATAAGATTAATGAGGAAAATTCTAAATACAAGAAAGGGACCAAAAATCCTGGCATAAAGAAATATTGTAAAAAAAAATCAAATTCGAAAACAAAATAATAAAAAATAGAATCACTAAAAATAATTAAAAATCTAAATGAAAAAAAAAAAATTTAACGTAATATTCAACAAAGAAGAAAATTTACATAATGAAGAAAAATCACAACAATATTATTTGACAAAAAATTTCAATAAAGTCTAAAATTGAGCAAAATGTTCAAAAAATTCAGTTTTTCAACTTCTGACAAGCTTGAGGAAAAATTGAAGAAATTACTTTGAACTCGAAAAGCACGAATTTTTTTTGAAAAATGCAAGGTAAAAAATAAGAATCAATGAAATTCTAAAAAAAAAAACTTGAGCAATGAAAGAATGTTTTTTTAAAAAAAAAGTACTGATGGGAACGGAATGTACAAAAACTAAAAAATATATTCTTATTATGTTTAAAGAAAACGACGAAATTTCTAAAATTGAAGTAAATAAAAAATATTGATGACTGAAAGGAAAGAAAGGAAACTCATGGCAAATAAAAAATGCCGAAGATTTAGGAAATACAAAGCTCAATTAATAATTCCAAAGGAAACTTTGAAAAAATCTAATTTTTATATCTCTCTATATATTAAAATCAAATTGAAATCGGTTTGGAGATGCGCGCGCATCCTTATTTTGAATAGTAGGTATACAAAAGAGTGATACATTTTGATAAGAGCTTCATAGATGGGCAAGAACTGCGAGCCCCAAAGAGGCGAGAAATGTGGTGGGGGTTGGGTTGCGAAGCAGCCAGGCGGCGGAGCCCTCTAGTGTTGTTGATAGTTAGTTTGTGTTCAACCTTCGAGCGAGATAGACGTTTTAATTTTTTGGTGAACTCTCCATTAAAATTAAAATGAAATGATTTTGAGATGCGCGCGCACCCTTGTTAGAGTGATAAATTTAGATAAAAGCTTCATACATGGGCAAGAATTGCGAGCCCCAAAGAGGCGAGGAATGCTGTGGGGGTGCCCTTTAATTTTTCATTATTTTTGTTTACCATTACTCGATTCAAATGTATATTAAAGCGAGACGTATGGAAAATAATTTGTGCCTAAAGCCCAGCAAAGCTCTTAGTTGATTTTGTCTATACACTCACGGAGAGGGAAGAAATATTAATTCGATTTAAATCTTATCATTATTATTTTTATTTTTTCTAGAAAGCATTCAAAGCTAAAGAAAAACCTTACGATTTAATTTTCGTCGAAATTTTAACCATGTACCCATGTTTCATGACGTTAGCTCAGAAATGGAAAATTCCCGTCATTGGTACGATAACGCTGCCTCAGTGGAATTACGCAGATTACGCGATCGATAATCCAAGATATCCAGCATATATAGGCGATGAAATAACATTACCAAATTTCTACGAAAGTTTTTACGGAAGATTAGCAAACACCATGAATTGGTTGATAAGGATTTACCTGTGGCATTATGAAATTCAACCTAAACTTGAAAAATTTTTCAACGACGAATTCGGATCTATGTATCAAATGAACCTCCAAGAGTTAAAACCTTCTTTGATTTTTTACAACGGGCACTTTAGCATTACTCCACGACCGATGAATCCAAACGCAATAGAGATAGCCGGAGTTCATTTACAAGAACCGAAACCTTTACCAAAGGTAATTGAATAAATATTGATAGATAACTCGCTTGAGTTTCAATAGTAAAAAAATTGTTTTTTTTTTCCTTTTCACATCGAAATTCATAGGATTTGCAAAAATTTATCGACGAGTCCAAACATGGTGTTATTCTGTTTTCGCTGGGATCGGTGGTAAAATGTAATTCATTCAGCAAAGAAACCCAAAATGCTCTATTACAAGCTTTTGCCAGCATACCTCAAAGAGTTATTTGGAAATTTGAAAGCGCACTGGAGAACACACCGGACAATGTTTTGATTATGAAGTGGTTACCTCAACGCGATATCTTAGGTAGGTCTCATCTATCACCAGCTTAGAGGTTAAATCCTTGTAATGCCGACCTTCACTTCAGAAATATTTTGCAATAAAAAAAAAATTGCAAATTCACCAAAAACCACTCCTAGAAGTAGATACATGTACAGACTTCTTACCACAGAATGAATTCGATTTTTCACAGCCCATAAAAATGTCCGAGCATTCATTAGCCACTGCGGATTGAGCGGCTCTTACGAAGCAATTCACGAAGGCGTCCCGGTCATCTCAATGCCTATATTTGGTGACCAAAAAATAAACGCTGCTAACCTGGAAAAACATGGAGCAGCTTTTCGTCTCGATAAAGACTCGATAACCAAAGAAAGCGCGCTGGAAGCGTTGAACGCCATCATTAACGATACCAGGTACAGGAAGATGATTACTAAATTTTTGAAATTTTAGTAAGCCACTAACACTTTTTTTTCTCTCTTCATGATAATACTGGTATGCAGGTATATGGAAAATATGAAAGAATTGTCGCGAAGATTTAAAGACAGACCCATTGATCCTCAACGCAGCGTTTTATACTGGACCGAATACGTTCATAGGCATAATGGTGCTCCACACTTGAGAACCGCTGCTGCAAGTTTGAATTGGTTTCAGTATTTATTATTAGATGTCTTGTCATTCGTAATTGCCACTTCACTATTTGTGCTTATAACTTTGAAATTCTTATTGAAAAAGTTGCTCATTGTTGTGTGCAAACTTATAAAAGGTAATGCACGTGGAGACAACGCCTCAAAATTAATCAAGAAATGTGACTAAACAACAATAGTAATTTTTAACGATTGATAATTTTTAACATGCGACATAGTCACCATTTAGAGAAAATGATTATTTTTTCATTATTGTTATTTTTTATTCATAAATTCATTTTTTCTAAAATTTTTCAATGTAATATTTTACACCGAATGAAATAATTGAATTGAATATTGAATTTCCATATTTTTGTAGATATAGTTTTAACTGTAGGATAAAAATGATTTAGAACACTTATCATCCTCTTAAATAGTTTGTTTCGTATTTTCATCAAAAATAAAATGTCTGCCAATCAGAGATGTTAACCGTAACCATAACCATAACCATAACCCATAACATGAAAAAACCCGATCATTTCAGTAATTAACCATCATTAACCCACTCTTTCCTGAAATATATGTAACCCTAACCCAAACCACAACATTCCTCATTCATAACCAGAACCCATAACCTGAAATTTTTTTTCATTTTTTCGGGTTTTTAAGGGTTTTCTCAACTTTCCATTTTTAGTATTTCATTGTAATCCCTTCTGTGTGTAAATCACCCGTAATAACTAATTTAATATTTCAATTATTTTCGATTCTTGTTATTATTAGCTGTTAGCTTATATTTCGTTTTTTGTATTCTTTGTATTTTTTTTTTTGGAGGGGAGGGGGTTAATCAGTACTGTTTCAGTAATTAAAATATAAAAAATGAACAAAAAGTTATAATTTTATTAATTATTTTACTGATTCATTGTTGAATAGATTAAAGAATTATTTTCTACTCATAAATTATATTAAAAGCAAAATGTCATCTGCCAGGCTGCCAACCCAGTAGATACCCACCACCCAGTACCCATTTCAAATTCAAAATGAAAAACTTGTGAGAAATTGAAAAGAACAATAGTATTGATAGGTATATTGAATTGAGGAATGAGGATCAATGATTTATAATTTCTTTTTTTTTTAAATTACCAATTTATAAAATATTTAAATTATAAAATTCAATTTTCACTTTTCAGTACCTATTTTTCATTTCCACCAATTGTAAGTTGCATAAAGATACAGCATACAGGCATACAGATCTCTTTGTTGAGGCTAATTGGTACAATAGTCAATAATTTTCTGAATTTTCTTGCGATGCTAATTACAGTTACAGTAACTTTGACATTTGGCTTCCCTAAACATGGCCTGAAGGCTGAAAAAATAAAAAAAATCAGGAGGGGGACATGTTGAAAATTGGAAAGAAAAGAAAACTCGAAACCATAACCCGTAACCCGAAAAATAATTTCCGTTTAATCATAACCCATAACTACCCGATCCGTGATAAAATAGTAACCGTAACCAGAACCCATAACCCGAAAAATAAAAAAGCATAACCCTAACCTGTAACCATAACCTGAAAAGAAAAAAAAACCTGTTCGGGTTAACATCTCTGCTGCCAATGTTAATCAGACCATTCAAAAATATTTTGTGAACACTTGTATCTTACACCTTCAGCAAGTAATAACGACAACTTCGTTCTAACATTGAATTATAACAGAGATATTTAAAGAAAGAGGAAAGCACGAATGAGTTTGTGGTGAACCATCGAAGAGAGATGGTGATAAGAAGACAACATGCCAACACAGCTTATCAAGACATGTGCCAATTTATGGAATCACGAGTCTGCGTACCGGATGTTTATCATAGGCATCGCGTACGGGTGAAAGGCGTTTACAAAGCGACTAAAATGTGTTTTTTCCAGAGCTGAAAGCCTTAATAACAATATAGTAAATCTATCTAGTCCCAATGCAGTACCACATTTCCCCTCACTTTTAGGTTTTGGTTAATCACCCCATCCCCACAGCAGAATTCTCCCACAAACCTAACAGAAAAGCATTGTTTAAAAATAAGAGAGAATAGTGGAGGTGATTGTTTACCGTATTTTCTTTTATGACCAACTATATTGAATAGTTGACGATATGATGAAATTGGAATTATATTTAACTTCCTGAACAACAACGGCAACAATGCATTCCGAATTGAAGGCTTGGTTGCGTAATAAAGGGTGGAAAGAATGTCTAATCTGCAAAATTTCACAACTGGAATCCTTAATAATGTTGCTATCTTTGCAGGAAAGGTTGAACCTAAAGCATACGGGGATTTTATAGCAATGAAATACCGGAACCTGCACAAAAACAAACTCATATTTAACTAACGATCTGAATTTTCCACATTGCACGCTTTACTGGAAGCGAAAAACTTCCTCTTTTTGTAGTCACATGTCAAAAAGGGAAAATTTTATTCGAATTTCAGTTATGTAATGGCAATTCATCGAATACCTACTTTCTCACTACAACAAAGGAATCACGAAAGGCTTGTTTTTGTCACAAGTAATAGGCCGCGTGTTGCAGCGTTTTTCCGATACATTTGTCTGCTCGTCGCCAAAGACGACAACACATCAAAGGTTACGTTAGCTTTTAAAACTTCAATTCAAAGGTATTGGGTATTCCTAGAATTCCAATGTACCAGCGAATTACACCATCCTCGCAGGCTTATCGAGTTTCGCAGCAGAATTTTCTCCCACAACGAAGATACTCGTATTATAAGATAAAACTCGTTTCAACCAAGAATTAATTTCGTCTCGAAACTAAGCTATAATTTCGAGACCGCGTATAAATGACACATTTTTCTCCGCCAAACTTTTACATAATGACTGGACGATGTAAATGGCTCGCTTTTATACCGCAATGTAACAATACCCCGAAACGCCACTACCTAGGCTGAAGTCGGTGAAAAAAAGTCACCGCAACGATTTTTTTTTCGTTTTTCTCAACAGCCGCGCAAAAAAAAAACAAAAAGAAGTTTTGCCGCGAAATAAAAAATAAATTTTACTCGCATACGACATTTAATTATACGCATAAAAAACACTTGTCGTTGACAGCGCTGTAAAACCGAGCACTTTAAAAGACCCGTTGGCTTGTTTACTTTTTATCGCCCGCTATCTCGTAGATTTTTCTTTTCATTTCGCCTCTTTTCTCCTTCAGCCACTTGCGTCAAGTCGCTGAACTGATTTTAACCATAAACAACGTGTTCATTTTCCGCATATGCTTAGCATGTAGTATACGTTAGGTATAGAATTCAACAGCATCTTACACCCCTAACGTTGTTTTCCAATATAATGAAATTGAAGGGAAAAAACGTAGGCAGTTGTACAGCATTACTAAAGCTGAAATTTCATTGGGGCATCGTGTTCGAGTCTGCAGATAATACATTGTGAGTTATCTTTTCACATCCGCATCTGATAACTCGGCTAGAAGCCACAAATTATTCCCTTCAATGCCACTAAGAAATTGGATCTGGGTATGATGCACCGGTGATAAACCATATCTAGATAACCCACTGCCATGTAAAAATGTATCATTGATAAGAAATCAAAAATATTGAACAATAATTTAGTACTTTCAACATAGATAGCGCTTAAAAAGAGAGAAATGATATTGACGTATTCGCTACTCGCCTACCCACTAACGTATTACAGAGGAAGGTAAATATTTTGAAGCGCTATCTTTGAATGAATTTCATAAGCAACTTATTTCTAGCTCCTTTTCAACAGAATTATGAATGATGAATTTTTATAAAGTGATGGGCTATCTAGGTATAATTAATCTATGGTTGCACTTCTTATCTTCTATTAATCATATTCACATGAATCTATATTCTTAAATGTAAGCAACTTAAGTCTCCCTAAATATTCTTTAAGTCTTATCTACTTCATACAACATGGATTCATATTATGACAGCCACAAACTGATTTCACATACAAAAGTTCAGGTTCTTTCTTGTATACATCTTGATAACTTGACCTCTCTCGGTCACCTGAAAAAATTATCTAAAAATTTCGAACTTTCACTCACTTTTCACCACATTTTGAGACTTGAAAATCTTCTAGCTACCGTTACCCTTATTTTTTAGCTACCGTAATCATACGAGCATATAATCACCACATTTGAGCTTTTCAGAGCTTCTCTTAAATGTTGAACATTTGCTATTTTGGTTTCATTTTGACTCAAATTCAAGATTACATATCATGCTCTTCAAGGACCTAACCCTCCACGCAATGTTTAAGCTTTCTATGCGGACTTGGTGAAAACATATGAACTACTGTGGCAATTTCGTGTACAAATTCACATTCGCTTCCAAATATTGTTTTTCACTTGAACTCTCCTTCACCTCTATAGTTGTTTTTGGCATTAGCTTGGTACAGCGGAATTACATATGATCATTATAAGGCGCTATCAGTTCCCACTGACTCGAGCCAGAATTTTCTTTTCTCCAGAAGGATGTCTCTTGGTCCTCTAGCTAATCCGGTGAACTGGCCGGCGGTGCGGTACCGAGAATCAGTTAGGGTCCCCGGCCTGGTGGCCGCCCCGCGAGTTTACCGAACCTCGGCAAAAACGGTACCTCGGGATCATGGTCCCCCCGCACCATGATGTTGGTGTTGGTTTCGAGGGGGTTGTGGTTACACGGCAGTTTACTGCCGAGCTAGGTTTAAATTACCGAACAAACTGCTTGATAGCCGCCTCTCAGCAGTCGGGAGAGCCTCGTAACTCCAGGCACGAGCTCGCGCTGACGGGGCGTATCCTCGTCGTCGGGTCTTCGGGCCCGACTATCTTCAAAAATCCAGCACCGTCTTCGCTCCGTGGTAGGAGAGTCGGTAGCCCGATACTTGGTAAGGCTCAGAAAGCAGGGACAAGTGGGCACGCAGCTGGTCAGTAGGGTATCGCGTCGGGACGCGCGTGGTTGTTGTTGTTGTTGTTGTTGTCCTCTAGCTAATCACTCGTGCACTTTTCAGGCTAATCTTCCAAATTTTTGTATCAGGTCTCCTGACACTCTTTATCCTCCACAACACCCATGTTGCTCCGCGCTCTCTTTGGCAAGTATGACAGCATTAACAAATTCATCAGTTTGCTCGTCTTTTCCAGTATCATTAGGACGGGCACATGTCCTATGCTTATCGAGAGCGGTAATAAACCTACTCACGAAGATGTTCAAGTGGCAACAGTTTACCTGACTAATCATCTTCTTGAACATTCTTTTACATGTAAACTGCATGGGTAAGTTCTAATTAGTCAGCAAAAATGGTCCAACTTATCACTAAGGAGCTCTTTTTTTCTCATGATGGAAAATAAATAAATATTATGCATATCATACTACGCAACTGTCAATCAGTTGCAAATGATAATGTAGCGCTTAATCATGGTATGGACTGAATAACTTTTTTCAATGATCAACAGCTTTTGTAAAAGAGAAAAAAACCGAGTGGACTAACTTTTTTACAACAATAATGCACAAGTAACCTTCAGAAAACATTCGTCAACGCGACTTATCATCATGTTATTTCCTTCCATACTGATAACGTTCGTGTAAATAAAAAAAAAACGAACGGTATTGCCCTCTTAATTCCAATCACCTAAAATAGTTAACACGATTTTCAACAGGTGGTGAAGGTCGCATTCGAGCCAAATTACGCAATGGAAATAGATTACCGTTTCGACGGCGTATAGCCATGCCATCGAAACAGAGCAGGGGCGCACAATGTTGGATAATTTTAAGAAGGTAACCATAAATGAGAAATCAACTATACGAGATAATTAAAACATCGCAACGTTCTACAAAAAGTAATATTTCAAAGTTTTATTTACTTTCTGTCGATTGAGTCTAGAATAAGCCATTCGTTATTCATATGTAAGAATACAAGATTGCTATAGTCGCTTATGAATTTCGAATACCGAATTTTCGAGGAATGTAGGTAAATATTTACTTTGAAATAATGAATATAAGTAATAACACCATCGAAATGAACTTAAGCCATCATTATGAAGCCCTCTAACCACAAGCTACGTTTGTATTTAATTACACTTCTCTGGACTGCTCATGTGGCGCTGGCGGAGTAAAAAGCCCTTCCCACATTCTCGAATTTATTCGGAGTTCTTGTGGCACAAATAGTTCCTTCGCTCTCGCCATACGGGTACGTCGGTCGATACAGATAATGAAAACGATAACGAGAAGACTTCGGAAACCGAAAACGAAGAGTAAAAACCTCCCGACATCCGGCACCGAGAATAGTATACGTACCGCAGATTTATAACATGGCAACCGACGAAAATCTCTTTGATAACTTCGCCAAAACTTTTAATGGCAGTTTATTGTTTTTTACCATTTGACTGGGCTTTTCCATTTAAAATAAATTTAATTTAAGCCAACTTCAACCGACAGAAGACCGAGTCCGGATAAAATTAAACGTGGTATTAAAATACGAATCAAAGATATACAATCGAAACTAATCACTACGAGAGGGGGAAATATATATCAAATCCGAGTTCGCTTAAACTTTCCTAATGAATCTTCCGAAGATAATATGCGGCCAGATATCAGATAATCCTGTTAAATAGTTTCTTTTGTTCGATGCGCGAAGAGTAAAGCTCGCCGAAGAGTTCGAATGATAAATTTCCGACAGGGTGATTGCATATGGCCGAATTACTGTTCCAATTTCATATCTTTCCAAAAGACTTGAAATATTAAAATATTTAACAGGAATTTCACGACTTGTGTGTTTTTTACATGGATATTTTTTTTTCAATTTCTTGATATTTTGGAATAATTCAAAATTTGTTCTCGATTTTCAAGATTTTTTTTTCTTGCGCCTACTTCTTTTTTTTCCATTTTAATTTGTTCGTTGATTAATTCATTCTGCAGAATTCATTACTATGTTCTTAAAATAGTTTTGTAATAAGTATTTTCACTTTTCTAAAACCTTCTTTACCGATTTTTATAACTGCTATTGTTATTAGCTATTACATAGCTCTAGAAAAATAGTTTGATAGGTTGTGTTAGACGTAAATCCTAAACAAAAGCACCAGATAGACGGTTCCTATTTTCCCGCAGGTATAGCTTCATATGAAGCAGTGGCGTAAATACTAAGGAGGGGGGTTGGGTACAAACCCCCACCCCCAGAGGCCATTCGAAAATTAATTTTTTATTTCGAATTGGAGAGTATTTGTGATTTCAATTGGTATCAAGATCGACCAGCATTGGGCAAAGAGTTATTGTTGACTCTTTTGCTTTTTTTTTTTATAGAGTTGAAAAGACCGAGAGTTGGAGTAATTCTTTAGAAAGAGTTGCTTTATTCAGCGAGTCTTTTCAACTCTTTTTTCTTAAAAAAAAAAAAAAAAATCAAAAAAATTTTAAAACATTACAGACAGTGTAGTAATTGGCCAACTTGCAATTCTATACTTTTATAATACAATCTTCTCATCGAAACATGTTGGGTAAAGACTTTGACTACATACTAGATAGACGTTTTACATACATCAGAGTCGGAACACTCATTGCAACTTTATAAGTTCTTTATCACATGCTATTCTGACTTTAAGTGGTACTATCGATGTGCCATTGCCATACTATTAGCGCGAAACAAATTTGTGCATGTGCATTTAGAATTTAGTCACGAGTGTTCTGAGAAAATCTGTGTTATGTACCACCGCTATTGGGTTGGCATTTGCTTGTTGCTGGCTCGGTTCATCAAGTGTAGCATAGTCAATAGGTAAAGAGATTTTCATTTTGTAGGCTGGTATTTTTTAAACATAACGCTCATATAAAATAGGTACCTTTTACAAATTATAAAAATACCAGGTGAATACTTGATTCGAGCACCCAAGCGAAAAAATTAGCTAAAAGATGAAAAAATTCAAAACATATATGCTTTTAACAACAAAAGTATAAATTAAAATTTTGCATTTCTTTGATAAACGCTTTTAAGCATTAAATAAATATTATTTTGCCATTTATTCTTGCTAACATCATTCAAATATATAATTTATTTCTATCAGGGAAAGATTTTTGCGTTTGCGGTGCTCGAATCAAGTAGTCACCCGGTATAGGTATGTTGTTCTTATTTCACTATTACTTTTATTCCTTTTTTTTTTTTTATTTTATAAAATTTCTTCTCGTTGAAATTGAAATAGGTAGGTGAAGAAAAGAGATGATTCATGTTTTATAACTTAGTGTTTTTGAAAGGTTATTACATGTTTTTTTTTTTTTTTTAGTTTCTTAAAACAGTTTCTTTTTAAGTTTAGGAAATTAAATTTTGTGAATTTGATAACTGATTACCACAACTACATAGGTATTAAAAAAAAAATGTAACTCAAATATCTTTTCAAACTGCTTTGAGAAATCTTGATGCCTAAGGGGTAAAGATGAAAAAATCAGGCATTTAAAAATTGGAATGAAGTAATCATTTCATCACTTGAAAATAATATCTGAAATCGCAAAACTTATTGTAAATAATTAGTAATGATAAGAGAATATTCTAACTACCGCATAATCAAGAATATTCTAAAAAATTTGAGAATATTTTCCAGCCTCGAAAAATTTTTAAAATGAAGAACTGAAAAGAGTTGCGAAAGAATCGAGAGTCAAAAAGAGTTAATGGTTCAGAGTTAACTCTTTTTTCAAATGAATCACAAAAAGAGTTAAATTCGAGGAGTTAACTCTTTTTAAAAAAGAGTGGAGTAGACGAAGAGTTAACTCTTTTCAACAGAGTTTGCCCAACACTGAGATCGACTATGTAAATAATTAATAATAAAAAAATTTTTGTTTTATGATTTCTGTCTCCCCCCAGAAGGAATGTCAAGTTACGCTACTGATATGAAGTTTGAAAAAATTAAGTCTCTTGAAATAGTTTTTAAATATCAGACAGCACTTGAAAATTAGAACAAAAAAAGCCACACAAAGTTTTTGTCCATTTGCCTAACTGGAAAAGCTTTACACATTTGTAGTACCTAAGCAGTCATCTACTAGCGCTTTTAAGCCCTCTGCAAGGATGGTATCGAGCTCGCACATAAAAGCCATGCGGTAGTAAGATCCTTATTTTGCCTTGCATGAATGTCGTGCGACTTAGTGATTTTTGCACCTTTTAGGGCGAAATTCTCCATCATAAACAGAAAATAAATTTTTTCGTTTCTTTTTGTTTTTTACATAATAGTAAATAATGAAAACAGTCATAAACTTCAATATCACATTTTTAACATTTAACTTTTTTCATTATTAATTAATTCAAACCAATTTTATCAAGAATCAATATTGCCGAATAAAATAGATCAATTAATGAAAACTTGAATAAAATACGTATAGTACTCAATCTACCACATCTCAAATTTTCGAGTCAATCTGTCCAGACATTTAAAAAAAAACGTGACCTGTCGTTCAATCACGCTTCTCCAAGTTGGAGAACTAGTTATCTTTGAATGTTCAACTACTCTACACATCCTCCAAATCTGATATCGGTCAATTGGAATTTACTCTATTTATGATTTGAGAAAATAACATGATGTCATGTCAAATCACGCTTCCTCATCATCGAAACTTCAAGTCAATTTGCAAGAAGAGTCAACATTTGTTTGCGAGGTCAGTTGGTGACCAGAACACAACCTCTTGAACTTGGGTCAAAATGGATACAAAATGGCGGATCGTCAAAATTTGAGTAAAGCTTGAAGGGCCTCAAATTAGTAAAAATATAATTAATATTAACTCATATGATTATTGGGAACAAGAAAATAATATGGTATATCCTCAATTCACCTGCATACATGATGTATGAGGGGAGGAGGAAAGGTTATCGACCTGAAAATGTGGTGGTGGTACACAAGAGGTCAAAAATTTACTATTATGGTGTCATATGACAAAATGAGCCTGAGTGACTAACTCATTCCAATTTTAGCTTCCCAAGTGAAGTTGGAGGAGAGTTAGAGCAAGAAACGGCTTTTGGATGGGAAACTATTATAGAAAATTTCAAGAATCTTCCATATCTCGTCATCAAATCGACCTAAGAAGGTTAAACTTTATAAGTAAGGTTAGATGATGACAAAAAATGACCCTTTGAATTTGAGTCAAAAGATTAGTTAAAGGACTAAGGAAGTGTAACTGACTGACTTACGATATTGAGTTAAAATCAAATCCACAATACACTTTGTAAATAATATCTACCTACGTGACTTTCCACAATAGATGACAAAAAATAATACGTATACCTAAACAACGAGCGATAAGCATTCAAATTAAAAAGAATGATGTATCTTCTGACGAAGTCCGTCACTAAAGTTGATAATTTTCGTGTTTCCGATAAAGGATGAAGCAACCGTCCTGAATAAAATTACACCAACGCATATGAACCAATGTAACACATAATCGCATATTTGAATACCCCTCTTACCTCAGTCAAAACACACACATCCAGGCAAAGAAAAACCTCAAGCATTTTGAAATAAAAAAAAAAAATACGGTCAGCCGTGGACAAGACAACATTGTTTATCATAATAAACGTTTCCACTTTTTCCTTTCAATATTAAAATTTATAGATAGAGGTTATCATCAACCGAATATGGCAGCGACGATAGCGTGAAAGTGTACTATTGTTGCAAGAGTTTTTAACGATAATTTTCGAAAACTCTGCGTCATCGAAGGTCATCGTGAAATGGAATTGAAAAAAAAGTACGTGCGATACCAAATGACAAACAGTAACGACACAAAATGACACAATAGAGGCTCAAAAATTCTTATTCAGGAGTAAAAAACGTAATCAACTTGAGTGAATTCGCGAGTGGATTTTTTTTTTTTGTAATTACCAAATAAAGAGTGGCAATTTATTTGAAGCCAGTTGGATATTTTGATCGCATAGCAAATTTAACAACACGTGGATATTTTCAACAAACAAAAAACTCAAAATCTTGACTGAAGAATTGACCGGTTTAAATTTCATCAGGTATTTATGTAAGAACTAAGAATTTTTCTTCGAGTTTAGTTGGTATATTTACCCTCATATTACTCAATACTGAGACGATATTGTTATCTCAATACCTTTTACGCATTAATTGAATTTATGCGTCACAACGTTCTCTTATCAATGATAAGAGTTTCGTAAAGTTGTGGAAGGCAAAAGGTAGGTGCCTTTAAAAGAGCTATGAGCTACTAAGGGTGACTATAAAGAACTTCTAAATTATTCAAGTTTGATGTTGGCATAACTATACACACAGAAATGAAATTATAAAGTAGAAAAAAGCATTTGAAATTAACTTGATCCATTATAACGGAATTCACTGGAGGGTCTAATCAAGTGATGACTATTTGTTGCGCTTACATATTATGAATAGGAATTGAGAACTTTTTTCAACTTGAAAATATGCTATTTCTACCTAAAAATAAAGTTGTACTATCACCAAAACTTTTTGCATTTCTACCAGCAAATGAAAGTAAAAATTTATTATTCTGTCAATTAGTCTTCGATTTGCCCGCTGACAATTTTATATATTTTACCTCTGGTGGCACAAAAATTTTGTCGTTTGACCTAACCTACTCCTTTCCCCATTACCACAACGTTTCTCTTCATGTCTTTAACACATTATAAAGATTCGCTTCAAGCAAATCTTTAACTTCTTTTCGCAAAAAGAAAGTAAATCATCTCTTATATTATCAGCACCACTAATTTGATCACTCGCAAGTTTTGGCGGCAAATCCTAATGAAAATGATCTGATAATATTTCTCGAACTGTCTTAATGGAACAAAAATGCGAGCTAATTATGTCAGGAGTGTGAACAACGTAGAGAAAATTTGTATTTACTAACAATCTTCACAAGATTATAACTGAATCGAATAAAATGAAATAAACTCGAAACTAAAATTCTAACTCGATGAATTTAACACAAGAAAATCTCTTATTCGCAATTCCCTCTTCGCAAAATCCGTCTTTTAGGCCTTGAAACAGTAAGAGAAAAAATCTTTCAAAAAAAGCTGTCTCTCTTATACCGCACATAACATTGGCAGAATACGGCTTTAGCTAGGACGTTAATTTCGTTGAATTTTCTACGTTCGTAATTCCATGCAATGGTGAAATGTTCTTGAATAGCTTCATTTAAATGTGCAATACTAGGAGATAAGTCGTAATTTTTAGAAATTTTTCAACAGAGAGTTATAAAACTTTCACGCTCCATAACACCTTCATAGATAATCCCACTTTAACGCGGTATTTTTTTCACCATCAGAAGGCTTTTCTGGAGAAACGAGCGGAATTTCATCCCTAACGGTATAGAATTGTGGTCGTTGGCGATGTATAAGTATGAAAAGAAAAGTTGGCAAACGTAATGTTATCTATTTGAAAAATTTGAATTATCAAGTTGATATAAATACAGACTAAATGGAAACATGGAGGCAAAAAAAATGTTGAATGAGAAAAAAATTACCATAAATTAATCAGTTGAAATGCAATGCACTTGAACTTCCTTCCGATAGTCTCATTAATGTTTCAATATGAAGAGAAAAACATTGGTGAAGGTTACATCGAACGAATAAGAAATCTTAGGTACACAGTGTTCGATTCAACGCAATTAAAATCTCATCAACTCCCATACCTCGAATAAGGGAGTGCACGTAGGTAATGAGTTTCACTTATGAAAACTTATGTAAGGAAATCTATATGTTCTCCTTTGCCTAACTTTATCATGCTGAAAAAACAAATTTTTCACTTCACTACTCTTTCGTCCTTTAACGTTCATCAAAGGCATACCTAGGTTTATGGTAGGCACATACTTCTATTATTCCAGTTTTTAAAATATTAGATTTCCAAGACTGACTGTCAACACTTCAATAAACGTTAAGAACTTCATAGAATATTAAATTTATTCAACCCATCAATATCCTTCTATTTTGTTTTCAAACCTGAGCAAGAACGCTAAATAGTTGGATAAGAAATTTCACTAAAAAATATACCCTTAAGACATTCTATGGTAATACGATAGATATTATACGCATGTCAATATCCATGGTACATATAGATATATATCAGAACTATGGCTTGAGAGTGTTTTATAATATAATCGATCTCTTCAATTTATTAAAATAAAATAAACGTGTAGTACACCTACTGATACCGTATACACTACAAAAATATAGGTAGATTACATCAAAATGGGAGACAATTTGTCGATATAATGAATAATAAGTTAAACCACAATAACTATGCATTTGTCATACAGCTTTCTACTGTATCATGATATTACTTAATTGCATGTATAAACACAAGATCTTAATCTAAATCAGATTTAGTTTCCGATTGTATCATGATTAACGATGGTATTTAGTCAACAAAGTTACCACTATCTCGTGTAAAACGAGAAAGCAGAACAGAAGTCCAGTTGTACGGTAATTCAAACTTGAGACATTGTAATGATATTTGAAAAACTTACTCATTTTTGACAATGAATCCGCTGTCTGATTGAAGTCTTCGTTCCGCGAAACACATAAATCACAAAACGAGACACCATAATACATATTATGAAACGAATCAATATCAATCATCGAGTAAAAATTAATGTTGCATGATAACCGGTATAACCGATTATGCGTAAACGAGTACTCGTTTCGAAAACGATCGACGATGATCGGTTATATAACCGATTATGGCAATTATTCATCTGATAATAATATATAGTACTAAATAAAATCTGTTAGGAGCGCTAGTTGAAGATTGTCTTTTCTACCATTTTGTAGATCCAACTGTAGATAAGCTCATAATCGGTTGTATAACCGATAACCGATTATGAGATGGACGAAACGTGACCGATTACGATGATCGGTTATCATGCAACACTAGTAAAAATAATCTCGGAATATCTGCACAACAACTCTCGAGTCAACGAACTAACAACTAACAAGTTGATATAAAATGAGTAATGATGACGCTATCAACAACTATTAAGCCAAAGCTTCGATCATCTAAAATATAGGCTGTTAGTAACTATGTAAGAAAATGAAGCACAGGGTCCACAGAAATCAGGAAATAGAGCAAAATCTAGTTAGCACATGCGCAATATTAGTATATTAAGAAAAAGCTTTACATCAATAAACGTCAATTATATTTAATATTGAATCATTGATTAATCAATAAAAAGTAATAAATAAAGAATACTAACTGCTCTGATATGCACCACTACCGCAACAACACCATATCTCAAAATACGTCAAATAGCCGAAACTCAAGAAAATTGCTATTTATTTGCTTTATAACGAAATAATTTTTTTCTTCATTGATCTTTGCTAATTTTTCACGTTCTTTCCAATGGTAAAGGCAGATTTTCGCAACGCAAATTATTTTTGGTAGTTTTTTGAGATGTGGTCTTGTTGCAGTAGGAGTGCGATATGTTGTTCAATGTTTACATTCTCCTACATCCAATTTCTTTTACTTTGAAACAGGCTGCGCTTTCATACTTGTGATTAACTTGCGAGTCGCGACTTTCCTCCTGATGTCTGTAAAAAGAATATTCCACTATAAGATGATGAAAACGGTCTTTTATTGGAATTTCGTTTAAAATGTCCTAAAATGTTACCTTTAGTGTGAAAACATTCCCATCCGAGATGAAAAATTGACATATTTATATCTCTGTCTAGGCTTCATGAAAAATGTTGAAATTTTTATTAGTAATAGATACAATATAGATGTACTCATGGTAAAATTTTCGAAACGATCGTACATTTTTAATATGCTTTTTTACACTTCAACATTACAAAAAAGTTGAAACATATTTTTGTTTGGAGATGATATTTCTGGATTTTTTTTTGAACTTTGTATTGTGTTCCACTGCTTACCTATAATATACATTATAGTTTTGTTGTACCCTGAAAATGAGTGGGGCAAAATCCAAAATTGAAAAAACTCCAAAAAACCTGCAACTTTAGTGAAAAATGCTTAAAAGTAAAACCATGGTAAGTAAATTCAGCTTTGTAACCCCAAGCCTGTAAAAGTTAGTTCTTGCATGCGAATAAAGTTTAAAATGAAAACATCCGAAGTTTTGATCTTAGTTTCATGAATATAGCTTTTCAAAAACATAAACGCTCTTCGATACCAACAACAACGTCATATAACCAAAAAAAAAAAAAAAAGAAAACGAACCAGAGAAACCATTATCTCGAAGTTCTTGCCGAAATGTGAATTATTAAATTATTCGCTCGTTCACCTTACCATATTATGAAATTAATCGCCGTACACGGCTTTTTGACACCTCATTAACTTAATTCTTTTAAAAGTATCGAGTTTAGGTATCTTCGGTGAACCGTTATGGATATTGGTCGTTGGTTTTAACAGCAATGAGGTTTCAGTTTCGTTCAAACTCTTATAGGTATAGTATTAAACTTGGGTCGTCGAAAAGATATGTAATTTATAATGAGAAAGATACTCGTATCTTAATTGTGTGTTTGTACTTCATATTAACGATCACAGTGCGTAATTTCTTTTTGGGATACTCACCTGAATAAGATATCGTGATGGGAATCTACCTTACAGTTTGTTTTTGATGACACGTGGATTGAAACCGTATCAATTGGTATTCATTGCATGACATAGTTGGACAAACGAAGATTGAACGAAAAATGAGAAATACTTGATAATTAAATTTCAGCTTCATCCTATATTTATGGAAGAACTCAGAGCAATGAAGGGCGAGTAGGTATATTTGTCAATGATTTCGATGCATGTGATCAGAAATTTACTCATCCTTGAATTGGGGAATATACATGGAGGCAGAGTGACCTTGTCCTTATCTTCATCGGCTTTTATATGTTGGGCGGACAAAATTCCGTTACGCCAACGATTTGTGTGATTGAGCAAAAAGCATCATTACATTCGAATTATCGAGAACCAAATTGATGCAGAGTTAAAATCGTCTGACGCTTTACAACAGTAGGTAGCTACACTTGAAACCGAACAGTAGTCTGTTACATTGGTTTGTACATACCTATTATTTAATGACAATTTTTTTTTTTAATCGATTTAGATTGATGTTCTTTTTTGAGGTTTCGTTCATCTATATAAGTTTCTTTAATTCCATAGAAAAGGGTTATTTTAAATGAAAAAATTGCTAAATTTTAATCAAAACTATTATTTCTCTTCTTCACTAGAGTATAAGTATTCAAATGAAAATTTTCTAGATGATAAAAAAAAAGGACTCACTATTTCTTAATGAATACACATTCTGAGCGTATTATTCACCAATTTCGCATTTTAAACACGAATAAATACCAGTCAAAGGCAACCACGCGCCACTGATAGACAATATCGTTTCATTAAAATTCGCTTTCTTTGCTTGATGGATAGCTTATTTAACCAGCGTTTGTTTTGTTTCACAGGCTGATATTTATTTAAATTTGTTACAGGATGGATCCCATGTTCAGCACTCTGATTAGTATTTTATTCATTGTACCGTTATATTACATCATTAAAGTTTACAACAATAAGCAAAAAATCGCAAAATACATTGATAAACTACCAGGCCCAAAAACCGTACCATTACTTGGCAACGTTTTACAGTTGAGAGTTCCTCGCAATAGTAAGTGTTTAATTCAAAGAGTTTTTTATACGATTCTTCTTTCTTACGAGATTCGAGATATAGCAGCAAAATATGGGGAAATGTATTCGTACGCTAGCGAGGCCACCTATTTGTAATAGAAGAAATGTTACACGAATCGTTAATCTCAGCTGAAATAAATTTCTCGTTCTCGTATTCCTACATAAATTAGAATTTAAAACAAAAAGAACAACCGTATAAGGGTGTGCAGTATACACGATGATACATTGTATCATTCATGTAAATTATAAATCTGACCTATTTTTTGATGTTCGCTTTATGTAGAGATGGTACTATTTAGCTCGAATTTTTGGCCAATGAAACGTACCGCCGCAAAACAAAAGTTTGTATTCAAAATATTCGATGATTTTTATGTAGGATGAAATCTTTAAATTTAAATTTTCAGTTTTTGGTGTGGGTGGCAATTTGGAAATAAATGCAAACATCCTTAACGAAGTCAAAGAGTTCCATCTTCTATAATATTGATCTGGTTAATTCGGGCAAAAATCGGTCTGATATTTTTACAAATAAAAGACCGAGAAAGTAAAATATGAAAAAATAAAATTTATACCGAAGTTAATTAAAGTTGTACGTGCCTTTTCGGGTTATCGTTGATGGCGGCGGTTGGGCCGTTTCATTATCTCGTTTCACTGCGGGCTCATTTTAATCAGAAAAATTAGCTCAACAAGGTCTCCAAACTTTCTCGCAACGCTCTGTTGTTCTTTTATTTACGTTTCGATTGCGATTAGATTTTCCGGTATAAAACAAATACCCCGGTACCGCAATAAAGTGTACATAATGGTGCCTAAAATCAGGCTAATATTTCGATGTTTTTTATTGAGCCCAGAGGTTGATTAAAAAGAGGATTACTACGGTCGTGGATAGATTTTAATCAGCAAATGGCGAAGAATCGCGAACGCAACCATTCACTGATGTAATCTTTAGCTTTGTGACTTTTCTAGCACCTCGAGAAGAATTTATTTTCGCTAAGAACCGTGTTTGGAATTAAGAGAGACGATACGGTTGCGAATTTTCTTCACGGCTGATATGTTTATCTGGTCTTGACAAATAGAGTATTTCTTCCGCCATTTGTTGGCCGGCTTTTATCGAGCCGAATGGTGCGCTAGTTGCGAGTTTTATGGGATACGTTGGTATAAAGTTTACGCTGTGATATTAACTACAGGCATTATTTACAAGTTTGCCGGTGTACGTGTACTACGAAAACACGGTACCTGTAAACTGTTAACTGGCGCTTTTTGTTAACGAAAGAGCTGGTATTTGAGAAGAGATCTTGTCAAACTACTGCAATCTGCTTGGTTACGTTGTATCAATATTTTCCCGCTATTATATGCAATTGTGTTATCTCCCCCAACAGTAAGTACCCTGATGAAAAGTTTAGCGTTGTAAAAACCTTAGGTACATTGTACACAAGTTACTATAGATTCCCTTAGGGATTGTAGGTTCGAGTTGCGTTGTGTGTTGATCAAATCGAACATTGGGTTATATTAGAGAATTTTTATAGCTTTACTTTTCAGGAGAAATTAAATCCGTGGTTGTTGAGTTGTAAAGTAACGAAATGTCTTTCAGGAAATTTTGAATAAATAATTTAGAAAGGAATAAATTCGGAAAGAAGATATTCTCACAAATAAGGTATTGTAGAGATCCCTGTTTGAAGTGATCAGGCACAGGTTCAAGTTCCTATGGGTAATACAAGTACTGTACACTTTGGACATTTATAGCCCATCATGTCCCACACCTCATCATCACCTAGGTATCAGAGGCTCATAAGAGCCTCAGCTGATAATATAAGAACTGCTGTGCCATTACATGAGTCGACTGGAGTTAATAAATGTCCTTTTTGGAGCACCAACTATTGGGATTATGTTGCATTCCATCTCCTACCTGTCAGTTCTAAGAGCCCAGATGGAGCACTCAAGGAATGTGCTACAGCAAGGCTCACAAACCCTAAATGGTTTTTTCTCCAAGTTCTGTATGAATCAGTTGCTGCATACACCAGTGACCAAGGTATCGAAAGGAGTTAAAGCATGGTTTGTTAAAGGTAGGAGAGATAATGTGCTTTGGAATCAATGAAATAAATTCCTACCATTAGAGATGGGATTTTGTGTGGTTGTAAAGCCCCCCTTCCCGCATTCACAATTGCTCTGGCACATAGTGCAGTTCATAGTCCCTAGAGAATTGAAGAAGGAATAGCTCTTCACAGAGAAATAAGAAATAGTGTTTGAGCTAGCCAGAGTGCCTCGGGTCTATGCCCGTATTTGCTGGCGATGAATGGTCCGAAATTACCGAGATAATAATTATACTGGTACAGTAGTTATGCATGTAAGCGAACTACGCAAAGAACTCCTCTCGCCCTTATTGTATGCAAAACACAGCTGTTAAGCTACTCGTGCATGCGCATTACGTTCATACAAATTTATTTTCCAGCAATAATGTTGTGCTATTCAATTTATGTACAGGAATTTATGAAAATATCTCGTTTTATATTATATACTTAACGCTTGAAGGGATCCCTCTATAGAATCTTTCACTTCAATATAACATCCTTCATACTACATGTGGTACTAGTTTTGTGACACTTATATATGATAGTTTGCCTTACTTACTTGCTGAAGGAGATGAATATGAAAGTTGTTTTATCATTCAAGGCTGATAAAAATGATATGTTGTTGTAACAAAATATAGAGTAGTGTTATTGACAAAAAACTGATAGGAGTGAAGGAGGTAAGGAAGAAGAAATGATATGAGAAAAATGAATTGCAAATAACTTTGAAAAATGGTTCAAAAACCCATATCTTAAAAGTTTCTCATGGACTCTCTTTCCACTCGCTATCACATACTCTCAGTTAATGCCTCCTTCATATACTTTTAAATGCTACAAAAATTCATCTAATACAAATTTTTCACTCAAATATTTTTTCAAAATTTAATTTTTGCTGTTCTTAGAGGTACTAAAAAGGCATCTATAAAAATTATGTGGTACCAGATCAAATTACAGTCTATTAAAAAATTTAAAAATATGGGATCAATAGGGCATTTTTCAATGTTATCTAAAAAAAATATGTAAAAGATAACTAATTTTTTTAAATTTTTTTCAATTTTTTTTTATCATTCTTCATACCTATCTCCTCCAATGACACTAATTTTTTGACAATAACACAACATTGCAAATTTTTTATTTTGGTGTAAACAACATATTTTTATCAGCTTTAAACTATGAAATGAAAAATTTTTAATTTGATAATTTCCGACGCTAATAAAATATTTTTAAGTTTTTGTATCTCATCAGTACCTTTAGCTTGAATATTTAAATATATACATATATTTAAATATATCATTTATTCCTTTCATTTCTTTCTAACAGAATTGTTCAATGTACTCGATGAAAGAACGAAAAAATTCTATCCTGTGTTTCGCTCATGGGTCGGTCTGGTTCCTTTTGTGCATATTTTAAGACCGGAATACGCTGAAGTAAGGAAGAAAAATTCAACATTTCCAGCATACCTACTTTAGTAATAATATGCAAAATAGTCAATCTTATAACGAATCAGTCGACAGTCAAATGAAATTTTCCAAATTCATTTTGCTATTATGAGAAATAGAAGACTTGAAAAAAATTATGTCTCAAATCCAAGAAACTTCTAGGAAAAAAGGAGACGTGTCGATGAATTAATAAATAAAATGATAAAAAATGGGAAATCCGATTACCACAAAATGACAGATTTTAAAACTTTTTTCTTGGTTCTTTGAATCTTACTTCTTTAACTTCAAAAAGCACTATTATATTTTAGTTATGAATGATAAAATTATATTTGATAATTTACGTACTTACTGATTTATACCATCGATATAAGTACCTATTTAATAAACGAACATGGTGTTGGACTCGTTGCAAGTGTGAAAGAAGGCGAATCAAAATTCTCAACTGTTGAAATATTAATATGTGATTAAACATAATTATTCGTAAGGAACTTTTTGCGGAAATTCACCGCTATTATAGATAAAGATGACCACAAGTAGCCTGATGGGTCATAAAACTATGATGATAAAATTTTAAGTAATGGAGCAAAGCTGAGTTAACAGCTACCGTGTCGGTGTAATTAGTTATTCTCTATCTACTGAATGGTGCAAACTTTCCTGACGAGGATGTTTGCTCATGGGTGATATAAGATCTAAAGCCGTTCAAATGTGAAGTGTGAATTCTCAAACGACCTCTTGAGAGCGTTTAAGATTCTAGAAGATCCTCAAAAACAAAACGAGAAGCAAAAATTTGAAAAACTTTTTTTAAATGATAACTTACTGGCATTAATTCCGACATACCCTTTATAATTTGCAGATAATCATGAACAGTTCTAAAAACATCGAAAAATCGTTGACTTATAGATTTTTAAATCCATGGCTGGGTACTGGCTTGTTAACGAGCTCTGGTGAGTACTTTTTGATTTGATTTCAATTCAAATGAAAACAACTACAATAAAAATAAAATAGGAAAAGCATGGCGTATAATACGGATTGATGATATAATCATCCTACTTCATATGAAACAGATCTCTGCGGAGCTTTCTTTAAAAGTTCAAGGTCTTTATAGTGCTTACGACTTATCTAGCCTTTTATCATGATTGCGATTCATCTATAAAAGAGCAAGGCACTGCGAGAATATTACTGCGAAGGGGATTTACCGAAGCCCATTAAATATTCATCTAGCGGATGCAATTTATACGTAAAGCGCCTTTGTAGTACTCATTATGCAATACATTCGACGTAAATGTATACGCAATTGCCGAACGTTGCAATTTGAAGGGGACCGCCTATAAGACGGTACTTTATGCATAACGGAGTAGCTGAGCTTAATTTTTTAATTTGAAAATCGTGTTTTAGGTACGAAATGGCACACGCATCGTAAGATGATCACGCCCACATTCCATTTCAAAATATTAGATATTTTTTTCGAAGTTATGCAAGAAAAAGTTGATATTTTAATCGCGCGGTTGAAAGATCAATGCGAAAAACCGCCGTTTGATGTCTACCCTTACATCACGCTGTGCGCCTTGGATATTATTTGTGGTAGGTATTGTTTCTATTTTATTTGCTTAGAATGTAGTGCAACGCTATCTAAGGGAAAAGATAAACACAAATAATGCGTGACACTGCAATCTTCATGTAATAAATTTTGCTAACGAGGATGACTTATTGAAAAACATTCACTCGACGCCCGATAGATGTCGACTGAATGTCTATATGACTGTACAGATCAAAAGTTGAGAATACACGATGGAAGACATGAACGTATCTTACGATCATTTTGCAGAAATTGTTGCTCTCGTAAAAACAAGCAATGAAATGTACTGTTTTAGTGCCAATGAAATATAACAGATAGCTCTCAGATTGAGTGTAATTACTCACTGATAGTTTTATTAGGCGTAGGAGATATTGTACCTCCACATAAATTCAATTTTGAATTTCTTTTGCTCTACTTTTTTGTAAATAAAAGATTTGGATTTTTCAACATTTCACTTTATAGATAAAGATAAGGAAGCTTGGGTAAAAGTTTCTTTGACTTTTGAAAATTATTTACTTATAGCAGATATAAAAACATTACCCTACGATAAATGTTTTTTTTTTATGACACTAACACGCTGAATTTTACTTTTTCAAATTTTTAACATTTGAAGTTTTATCGAAATAAAATTCACATCAAAAGGTATACAAGGATTTTTTAATTTCAAAAAAAATTAATAAATAAATAAAAAAATAACTCGACCATTTAGGGATTTGTCAAATGGAAAAAAGGATTGAAAGAAAATTAAGCTTTCGAAGCGAATTTTACATTCGAGATTCCAAGTGTACATTAGTGAAATAAGGATTCAAGGAGTTTTTAATTTCGCGAAATTGTTTCACAGAAACCGCCATGGGTGTTCCAATTGACGCGCAAAAAGATTTGGAATCCGAATATGTAAAAGCAATTTACGAGTACGTATTTACTTTAGTACGCTTATCGAAAGGGTTTCTCGAATGGAAGTAAGAGCTCGGCCCAACGTACATAGAAAGAGATTTTATATTAGTATCTCGAGAATTTCAGATAAACGTTCGCACGTGCTGTAAATAAATAAAAACAAAGACGCGGTGGTTATTATGTTACTCGTGCTGCTCGACGTTTGGTGGGAAAATTTATTACAGAAAGTGCTTTTGTGTGGAGATTCTTCTCCTTATTGTCTTCCTCAGTTTGGGATTTATTAAAAGGGTAAAAATTAAATTAAACGTTGAATAAAAAATATGCTGTGAATAGTGGAATGGTTTTCAACTCGAGGAGTCATTAATTTGAAACTTGTATTACAGCGAAGTGAGAATTGTTTTCGAGGATTTCATGACAATGAACAGACGTAGTGTCAACTGTCGAGATGGTATAATGTTTTTTCTAAGTTGTGGAAAAAATTGGGTTAAGATTAATGAGTGAGTTGTGCATAGTGTTCTGGAAGTTTGAATGAATGGGAACTACGCACATGAATTTTGGATAAGTTGCCGGAGTCAAGTTTCTAATTTTATAAGGTAGTTGGTACATTTCGTTATTTTTGGACAAATACAGTATGATTCTGGGGAAATGAGCTTACTTTGTAGCGTAGGGATTGGTCCTTTCATCAGGATTTACTCATAAAAGAAGAAGAGTTAACTTAAAAAAAATTTATAATTATATATATCTGCTTATACTAAAGCGATTCATAAATGTTGAAATTTTGAAACCTAGAATCAGTGAACTAACTGTTCAGCGTACAATTCGTCCATGGACTTGGCCAGTAAGCATATTCAAATGTACAGAAATGGGTAAAAAGTACTTCAAAAGTTTGAAAATTTTGCACGGATTTTCTAGAAAGGTATGTGTTTCTTATCTCAGTGTTATCTATGCGGTAGAGTGTTCAGCAAGCAATGCAGAATAAAAATAAACAATGCATGTTCATTTATTGAGGCCTACAATTTTTGTGGACTTCAATCCAAACTCATTATATTATACTGACGAAACATAGATAAAACATTTGTACAGACATTGCATCTACGTATGTAACAACATTTCCAACAAGTTTTCAGTAGATATGTTTTCTCAACATTCGTGCTATAGAATGTGCTAATTCTATATACTTTCAATCAACCATACAAACGAATATGTTTCAAAGTTTTTAAAAATGGTATAGATCATCTGATTCTTTAATTTCTTATCAATACCGAATTAAAAAATACTAGTTGGTTTATGATTTTGAAATTTTATACCTAATTCATCTGATTTGTTGATTTTTTATCAATAACAAATGAAAAAATAATTGTTTTATGTTTTTGAAATATTATAGGTCATTTGATTCACTGATTTCTTATCAATATCGAGTAAACAAAAATAGTTAGTCATATACTGCATTATGTTTTTGAAACATTGTTATAAATCATCTGTTTCAGGTATTTCTTATCAATATCAAGCGAAAAAGTAACAATGTTTTATGGTTTTAAAATGTTATAAAGTCATCTGATTCGTTGATTTGTTTCTTCTTATCAATGTGAAGTAGACAAATGATTATGTTTTTGTTTCTGAAATGATGCAAGCCTTATAAACCGTTGATTTCTCATCAACTTTTCAACATTGATTAGAAACAGATTAATCAGAGGCTAAGATTCATAAAATGACCTATCGATTGAAAATATAGAAATATATTCTGAAAATATAGCTATGAATGCTGAAAATAGAAGAGGAACCCATTTATGTTGGGAAATTCGATGTCTCTGTTTTGTTTCTTTGTTTTTTCACTTTGTGAATGTAGTTTAACTTTTATATAACTAGGTATATTCAAAACAAATTTTATAAACAAATCAAAATATAGGTAATTGGTAGATTTAATTCTTCTATTCGAGGAGAGGTTTTTAGTTTAACGTAAGTAGAAGCAATAGAGTGCTAGAGATGATTCCTATATTGTTCTTTACCATACTTTAGTATTGCCTTCATAACATTAAGATATTCGTTAGTTTTTACTCAATGTGAATTTACTTTTCTAATTTTAGGTCATTCGGGAGCGTCAAGAATATTGTAAAAAGAATAGCAATCCTTCAGTAGAGAAAAATGAGGATGATATCGGTAATAATTTTTTTTTTGTATCGTAACCCTTCTGAAGTGGATATGAGTAGTTAAAACACTATTGATCATTGATCTGTATAAATGATTACACATAATGTAGGATTCCGAAAGCCTATAAATGGTGCATTTTTTTTATTTGGAATTGATTTTGTCCTGAGTGAGGCTAATTCGAATGCCAATTCTTCAAAACGATATTTTTGAAACTGGTGGGTGATTGATACAAAATTAGTATTTGTTAAACAAAGTAATGCAATGGTAATGCTTTGTAGTCTCTGTGCCCTCACATGAGAAAAACAAGTGCCTAAATATGTACGTACAGAATGAAAAGTTTCAGATATAAATTTAAGTTAGATAGGTTGCTATAGATACATATATACTTATTCAAAGAAATTTCGTTATTAATTTTAGAGAAAAATCCAGTTTTTCCATGAAGATTAAAAATTCTTTTAAATTTTAGGTACAAAGAAGCGTTTAGCGTTTTTAGATCTACTACTTCAAGCCTCTACGGAAGGTACTCCTTTGACAGATGAAGAAATTCGAGAAGAAGTTGATACTTTTATGTTCGAAGTTAGTTATAATGTTGTATTTTTCAATTTTCATATCTTTTTTATTATTATTTTTTTTTAAGGCTCGCAGAACATCATTATGTAGGAGAGTGTTTATTTAGTTCCAAAAGCTGAATCTCATATTTTTTTAGGGGCATGATACTACCACTGCATCTATTTGCTGGGTTTTATACTTACTAGGTTCACATCCGGAACACCAGGTAATTGTGATGTCATTCGTGATCCTTCTTATAGCCTGAAAAAATTAAATATCGTTATTCTAAGATATTACACTTATTCCTTATAGGCGAAAGTAGTAGAAGAACTGAAAAATATATTCGGCAATACTGACAGACCAGTAACAATGCGAGATTTAAACGAAATGAAGTATCTAGAAAGGGTGATTAAGGAAGCATTAAGACTTTTCCCTAGTGTTCCATTTATCGGTCGTATCCTGAGTGAAAACGTTACCATCGGTACGATAGGATACCCTTAAAATATATTTTTTTAGATATTACCAGCTTAACTGCTTGCTCTGCATTTTACTTTTTTTACCTTCACAGCTGATCATATCATACCGAAAGGAACACACTTGAGTATCCAGTTATACCACATTCATCGCTGTCCCGATCAATTTCCTGACCCAGAGAAATTCAATCCTGACAACTTCCTGCCAGAAAATATAGCCAAACGTCATCCTTACGCGTATGTGCCCTTCAGCGCTGGCCCAAGAAACTGCATCGGTAAGTTTAGAAAAGTAAAAATTACTTCAATGAGTGTATGTGATTAAGTTCCTAGCAATCTACAAATCGTTGAAACAATTATCACCCAAAAAAAAAAAACATCTTAAGGGAAACCTCCATTCATGTCAATCGTTTTAAGGCTCAAAATTATAAAGATTGCCGAAGTTTCGCATTTTCACACAAATCGTTCTCTTATGCAGGTCAGAAATTTGCTTTAATGGAAGAAAAAACCATGCTGTCACAAATTTTACGCTACTATGAGATCGAAGCCAAAGAAAAATTCGAAAATATGAATCTCATGAATGAGCTCGTACTACGTCCTGAAAATGGTATCATACTTACCATCAAAGAAAGGAAATAACTCTGTAACGCTGCCATATTTTAAATTAATATGGAGTAATAATTATTCGCTTGCGTATCTTTTACACCTTCGATGTTGGCGAAGTAAAATGAAGCAACTTTCTGAAAAGTTTCATCATTCGTTCAAAAACTTTTGTGTTCATCGTACTCACAATTTAATAAAGTTGACACACGTTTTTCTGTATTGAATTCATCGACTAGGGAATGTGCGAAGAAACTTGTAATATGTGGATTATTTTTAGTGAAGTGTTTGAAACGAATAACATTATTCGATGTCGCAGGTATACTTAACAGATCAGTTTTATTTCTTTGAAAATTAATGATAGGTAAGTGAAAAAAGTTCCTAAAGAAATGGTAGCATAATTTCAACTTCTTTGATTCATATTTAAAATTTCGAGTTTTTCTTAGTTCTGAAAAATTAAAAAATCACTCACATCCGGAAATCATACTTTGTTTCTCAGAAGTGGAAAAATTTATTTTTATTTTTTTGATTTTTAGGTCTGCACATTTTTTGGACATTCCGGTACCTATTTCCTCTATTTCTACAAATGATTGATAAGAAAGCAATTAATCATCAAGCTGTAGATATTATGTATAATATCTACAGGAAAATAAAATTATAAAATAAATAGATCTTAACTCAATATTTAATCCTGAAACTAATTCTCTTTCAAAAAAATCAAATGGAACAAAAGTATCAACCAACAAAAAAAAAGAAGTCAAAGCTCGTCTAGGATTTGAAAAAATCTCCATTCACTTACTTTTCGAATGACCAAAATAATCACATAGAAAGAACCATATGATGATCCTGCTGTAGTTCCAGATGATGATCTCTACAAAATTTAAAATTTACTCCCTTTTGTTACTAAACACCTATTAATACTTCCCTGGTCTTAGTTACAGTAAACGGCGTAAACAAAAAAAAAAACAAATAAACCCTATAAATACTCCAAAAAAATGCACAACTTGATTTTCATTTTTCACACCCATAAACAATGACTTTCAGCTGATGAAAAAAAATTTGCAATTTAAAAAAAATTAAATTTCATAGAAGTTTTGTAAAACTTGAAATTTTTTAATTTTACCTTAATTTGAATAATTCTAGAGGACTAAAATTTTTTGAATGTATAACTGAGGTTCTTTAATAATTTATTTTACTTAGGAAGGTATTCTTCATCGACTTTCAAAAAGAATCTAAAATCAATTAATTCTAGTATAGACTAGGAAATCATCTGTAATTTTGTAAGTGAATCACTAAATAATGTAAAGGAAAACAGTACTACTCGTTCAATAGCCTGGGAGTAGGGGGATGAATTCCTTTCGGATTTTATTTTTTTAAATCTGCGTGAACAACATATGCCATTTTTGGCACAATGGTTAAATTGACAACTTATATCAAAACTAGCATAAATAGACTATTTTATACCAAAAACTGATCATAGATCTCGTTCTGTAAAATCTAGTTGCAACGTATAAGTCTTAGCTTACATAGAACAGTGTTAAAATTTTATAGCTGAACTATAGGAGAAGCCATTCGAAGAGAAATTACTGGCACAAATCTTCAATCTTCAATATTTCGTAAAGATTTATGCTATTTTGGCATTTATGTTGGTTTTTTACGCACTTTTTATGTAAGTTTTTCATACTTAATGATATGAGAAAAATTTTGGAGGCAGTTTTTAAGTTTCAAATGGCATAATATTGCATTTAAATTCTCATATTCAGAGTTGCACTATTTGAAATTTCAAAATAGCCTTTGAAATTGCTCCCTAAAAATGGTCAACTCGAGAAAATTGTTTTTTTTTGTTTTATTTTTTTTTTTAAGTATGTCACCGTTATATTCGATGGGAGATATGTAGGTAATATCTACTATTCTTATGTGATTTCTTCTATTCTCTCATTATTCACTGTAGCACGGTAACCTACTGCTACCGTGCTTTACATAAACTGTAAGGATAGCAACAAAAAGTCCCTATTGATGCCCCTACCTAATCTGTACAACGCAAATGAATATGCCCGACATATTTATTAGCGCAAATTAATGCGCCAGAAGATTGTTAGCGCAAACTAATGCGCCTAAAAGTAGTTCTGTGAATAATAGCGCTAAAAGCGCCTAGGTTACTTACTGTGTAAGAAGCGCTTGGAGCGCTAGAAATGAACACTTGCTTGGTAGAAGGCTTCAATTGAAATTGAAAAGGAATAAGACTGCGACAACAGTGAGCTCGCGGCTCTATGTACTCGTTGATTCAGGCAACTTTTGTTGGTGGTCAATTATATTTAAATTTTGTAGCCGCATACACGGACGTTAACTATAATATTTGGATATATGGCTGATCGCAAAACGTTGCGATGGTGGTGGCTTAAAATTTTGAATTTTAATACTGTTGAAGCAACGTTGCGGTGGGCGTGGCTTATATTTCTATTTCAGAGCCGTTTTATTAACACGCAGCCAAATATCCAGGTATTATAGTTAACGTCCGTGGCCGCATAAGAGTGAAAAAAAGAG
>VFXL01000324.1:0-60001 GCA_009761765.1 Phenacoccus solenopsis | reverse complement strand
GCTGCTAATACTCCAGAAGAGTTATTAGAAACATCAAAACTTGCTACCAAAAAAATTATTGATTTTCTTCAGAACTGTGGTCTTTCCTTAAATGTAAATAAATCCGAAGCCATAATTATTGACCGTCGCCCCCGTACTCAACGCATTTTCCGCAAAACAAGACATCTCCCAAGACCAGACCCATGCTGTCAAATATACGTTGGCGAAACGTTAATTACTGCTTCTCCCTCGCTCAAATATCTTGGCGTAATTATTGACAACCGACTCAACTGGAATGAGCATATCTCCTATATTGGCAGGAAAGCTAAGACATATATTCCTATCATCACTTCAATATGCCAAAATCTTTTTGGCTACAGTAACGCAGCCCGAATAACCATGTTGCAAGCCACTATAGGCTCGTTATATAAATACTGCAGCTCTTTATTTTACCACCGGCTGTATATTAATTGTCATAGCAAGGAACTACGACAAATCGAAAGAAAAGCCGCCATCATCGCCGGCCGTCTCTATAGAACAGTTTCACACCAAGCTAGCTTAGTTTTAGCTGGCATACTCCCTTTTGAATTCGATATCATAAGGCGCAGCATCCTATGGCTGATAAAAAATCGTAGACCCTTCACTCTTCCCCCATACTTTCCCACACCTGACACACGTCACTCATCTCATTCCATCTCTGAAAATCTGCTTCAAGCGTCAATAATAGAAATGCAAAGACGCTGGGACAACGACTCTCACGGAGCCTGGACTCGGCACCTGTTCCCAGATGTAAAAACCCGTCTAACTACCAACTATCTGCAACTCGACTTCTGGACCATGCAAGCCTTAAGCGGACATGGGGCATTTCGCGCCTTTTTACATAAAATTGGTCGTATAGAATCACCAGCCTGTCCCTGCGGTTCTCCATCCCAGACTGCACAGCACGTTCTGTTAGAATGTGATCTTTACGCCAATGGGCGTACTCCCTTCATTCCACCTCTCACCCCAGCTGACTTTCACTACGCTCGCCACACAGTGAAAAAACTATGGGAGGAAGAGAAGAATATTCCTCACTGCTAATCTAACTTTAATTTAACTTAGATTAGATTATAATTTAGATTTATATAATTAAATCGAAATGTAAAATATAGGCTATACTGGGGTGTGCCTTTCCTTAAAAGCTCTTGTGAGCACAAGGAAGGCTACTTCGGCCAACATAATTGTAACCCGTTATCTTAATAAATAATAAAAAAAAAAAAAAAAAAAGGCTTCTTCGTTTTTTGACGAAAAAAATTTTGTGTCAGATTTTGTCGTGCAAAGTGTCTAAATATGTGTTTTCGGACTCGAGAAATCCATTTCTGCAGTCAGTTTTTCTAAATCGTGCGTATCCACTGAGATAAATACGATTTCTTACCAAAAACGCAATTTTAGGGGGTGAAGTGGGGTCAGTAGTTGAATCTGATAACATATTTGAAATCTGCTTGCTCGATTTAGTACAAATTATTTCAAACATTAAGACAAACAAGTTAGCAAGGTAAGAATTATGTAATGTTTGAAAATTTGTGAAAAATTCTATTCCCCTTATATCAAGTAGAATGCAACTTTACTGACGTATTTTGAAAATATCCAAAATTCCTCCATAATTCGTTAGGAATTGCCTAGAATAATGAACGAAGTGACATTTTCTGTTGAATCGAGAATGCTGATTTCAAATATGTTATCAGATTCAACTACTGACCCCACTTTACCCCCTAAAATTGCGTTTTTGGTAAGAAATCGTATTTATCTCAGTGGATACGCACGATTTAGAAAAACTGACTGCAGAAATGGATTTCTCGAGTCCGAAAACACATATTTAGACACTTTGCACGACAAAATCTGACACAAAATTTTTTTCGTCAAAAAACGAAGAAGCCTATAGGTCGTGGATTTTTCGAAATTTCGACGATTCCAAAAGTGTCGAGATAAGTGTCGATTTCGACTAATTCGAGGTCGCTGATTCCGAATATGATGATATTTTTTGGCGCTCTTTCGTCCGTCATGGAAAAATCTTGATTTTTTTCAAAAAAAACTAGTTTTAGAGATGAAGGAGGGGAGAGCGCAAAAAATATCATCATATTCGTAATCAGCGACCTCGAATTAGTGGAAATCGACACTTATCTCGACACTTTTGGAATCGTCGAAATTTCGAAAAATCCACGACCTATAGGCTTCTTCGTTTTTTGACGAAAAAAATTTTGTGTCAGATTTTGTCGTGCAAAGTGTCTAAATATGTGTTTTCGGACTCGAGAAATCCATTTCTGCAGTCAGTTTTTCTAAATCGTGCGTATCCACTGAGATAAATACGATTTCTTACCAAAAACGCAATTTTAGGGGGTAAAGTGGGGTCAGTAGTTGAATCTGATAACATATTCGAAATCAGCATGCTCGATTCAACAGAAAATGTCACTTCGTTCATTATTCTAGGCAATTCCTAACGAATTATGGAGGAATTTTGGATATTTTCAAAATACGTCAGTAAAGTTGCATTCTACTTGATATAAGGGGAATAGTATTTTTCACAAATTTTCAAACATTACATAATTCTTACCTTGCTAACATGATTGTCTTAATGTTTGAATTAATTTTTACTAAATCGAGCAAGCTGATTTCGAATATGTTATCAGATTCAACTACTGACCCCATCTTACCAACTAAAATTGCGTTTTTGGTAAGAAATCGTATTTATCTCAGTGGATACGCACGATTTAGAAAAACTGACTGCAGAAATGGATTTCTCGAGTCCGAAAACACATATTTAGACACTTTGCACGACAAAATCTGACACAAAATTTTTTTCGTCAAAAAACGAAGAAGCCTATAGGTCGTGGATTTTTCGAAATTTCGACGATTCCAAAAGTGTCGAGATAAGTGTCGATTTCCACTAATTCGAGGTCGCTGATTACGAATATGATGATATTTTTTGGCGCTCTCCCCTCCTTCATCTCTAAAACTATTTTTTTTTGAAAAAAATCAAGATTTTTCCATGACGGACGAAAGAGCGCCAAAAAATATCATCATATTCGGAATCAGCGACCTCGAATTAGTGGAAATCGACACTTATCTCGACACTTTTGGAATCGTCGAAATTTCGAAAAATCCACGACCTGATCACATAAGCTACATAAACAAAAAAGCTGATAAATATATTCCTATCCTTACCTTCATCTGCCACAATCTATTTGGATACAGCAACAAGGCCAGGCTAATTATGGTGAATGCTACTATAGCAGCTCTTTATAACTACTGTAGTACACTATTTTTTCATCGCCTTTCGGTAAAATCATCTATCAAGAAAGCCCAACAAATTCAACGTAGAGCTGCTATTATATGTAGTAGACTAATACCGAACAGTATCTCACGATGCGGCCCTTGTAATCGCAAGAATTCCACCTATTGATCTTTCTGCGGAGAAAAGGAGCCTCCTATGGCTTCTAAAGCATAATCGGGCCCCTGAGATGTTGAACTCGCAACCCACCTGGACCCTAGACGACTGGGCTAATCACCTAGATAACGAAATTATGTCCAGATGGCAAAAGCGTTGGGATCTCTCATCAAAAGGCCGATGGACACATCAACTCCTACCACTATTCTCTACGAAACCACTACACCTGAACTTCTACATTTCACAGGGCTTATCAGGCCATGGCTGCTTCCTACAGTTCCTACACAGGTTCTCCCGGAGCGAATCTCCGCTCTGTTCATGTGGTCAAGGCGAAGAAAATGCGGAGCATGTGCTTCGCTACTGCTCTAGATTCCAATCTTCTCGACGCCCTCTTCCTCCCTTCGGCCCACTTGATGAAGAAGCACTATCATACATAAGAAAAGTTGTCCGTGCACCAATGGACATCGAAAAAATTCGTGAAACACAAAAATTAATTTAGTTCTAGTTTGTAGTTATATATAAATCAATCCAGTTTATACTAAATAACTCGCCGAAGTGGTATTCCATCCCTCTAATAAACCCTCGGTAGAAGAGGTTGGGATCCCACTTCAATCTTGCGATTGTACCATATTATACATTTATATTTGTTCAATAAACTAAAAAAAAAAAAGCCTTCTTCGTTTTTTGGGTGAAAAAATTTTCGGTCTCAGATTTTCGCGCAAGGTGTCTCATAAGGGGTATTCGAAGCCGTAGAGTCCATTTTTGTGGTCAGTTTTGGCCAAAAAACGGTAAGTCGGCGAGAAAAACGTGTTTTTTGGGGTAACGAAATTTTCAAAAAACGCTAAAGTTGCCAAAAAATGACTAAAACACGCGGTTTCGGGCACAACTGACCGCAAAAATGGACTCTACGCCTTCGAATACCCCTTGTGAGACACCTTGAGCGAAAATCTGAGACCGAAAATTTTTCACCCAAAAAACGAAGAAGCCTATAAGGTCGTGGATTTTTCGAAATTTCGACGAATCCAAAAAAATCGAGATTATGAGCGTTATCGACTAATTCGAGGTCGCTGATTTCGAATCTGTGCTCCGTTTTCGTCCATCGTTACGGCAACCGCCTGAAAATGGAATTTTTTCAGTAAAAATCGCGTTTTGGACCTGAAGATCGCGAGTACGCGAAAAATGTGTAAATTTTTCCGATCGGTATACGAAAAATTCGCCACAACGTATGGTAAAACTATTGACAATTTGCCATATGCAATACCTTACGAATCTTATTTGTTTATTTTGTCGCATATGTGTCGATTTTGTAGTCGTAACGTTTTCACTTCAGTAATATTCTCCTTCGCAATACTTCATACCAACTCGCACGGTGTAACGTAATACAGTGATACACTTCGTGATAGAAAATTATTGTTTCTACGTCTCTTTGATGTTATTTTGTCGTTATGATTTTCGAATTTTATTGTTTAATGCTAATGATTATGTTTCGCATTGCGGGTAAAATGCCTACTAATATTTAGACTAAGAAAAAAATTCACCTCGATAATAAAACATATATAAGGGCTGTAACATATAAAATTTTCCTTTTTTAGATTTCAGTGATCCGAAAGAAGATTCCTTCTTCTTGGCTTATTATCCTAGTGATCAGATTTTCGCTTCAGTTGATCCGATAACCATATCAAATGCTGTAAATCAGGACTCCACGAAATTTATTATAAATTTCTGCCCGATTTCAAATGTATCTCCTTTTACTTCAATAATAGCCAATGAAAAGGTATGGAAACCCGGTGATTACGATGAATCTCTACGAGATTCCAAATGCTACTCTCCCATCCAACTTTTTGTAGAGGGACTCCCGTTCTCACCCTACCGCAGGGTTGGTTTCCGAGTGAGTGAATATTGTGCATAATTATATTGTTTAAGAACATTTTTTTTTGTGTGTGTGAAAAATATTCACTTGCATTATTTTCAAAGATTTTTTTCGACTTCAATCTCTTAAATGAATATAAGATGAAAACGGGTAATCTGTCGGCCGCTGATGACTATCCCGGTAAGGTATGTGGAACTATGCTTTTACTTTGTGATTATGATTTGATGTTCAATGTGATATTAATAATCTGAACTTGCTATTTTCAGCGCATATTTTTTTACGAATTTTATAGAATTAATTTTGACTGGGACTCCCTTCGGAATTATGGAAGCCAGCATCGAATTGTAATGTACCGAAGAGGCGAAAACCGACAAATTCCGAACCAATGTAATATACAAAATATGATAATCAACGATGAAGATGATGAAACTTTTAAACGTTCGTATGATAAGGTAATACTTATAAACAACGTCTACATAACTTCCAAATTATAAGAACTTCTCATTTAGTAATGCAAACTTTTTCTTTCTAGAATAATCAAAAAAAAAATATAGAGAAAAATTTCCAGTGGCCAACATCCATTAATGAGGGAGATCTCGATGAATACTTCATCATGCATCAAATGGTGCCGATAGACGATTTTACAGACGAGTTTTCACGTTTTATTACATGTAGGTTTCATAACACCGTACCTTTGTGGAAAAGCATCTCAATCGGCAGAATGAAGCGTGTAGAACAGCACATACGAACAGTCGCTGAAGTATGTAAACCATCATCTTTAAATTATCGTGCATATTAGTAGAAGAATTTGATTAATGTGCCTGCTCCTCTTTTAAATTTCACAGAATTTACCGCCGAATACATTATTAATAGGAACTATACCTATCGATACATTAGAAGCAAAAAAAAATTGGATGAGTCAGAAGAATGATTCGAAACCATTTTATTTGGATATGAAAAAGAAGAAAATTCCTGTACCAAAACTTATCGTTAAACTCATCATATATCGAGCTCCTTGGTTAAATGGAGGCAAAACTGGAGAACGAGGGTTTCATTCCGAAAAAGATGAGTATGCTATCGCCATTGTGGTACATAATGAATTAGGTAACGAAATTAAAAAAGTTTGTGGCTCAGATGGGTCTGAGAATGCTTGCACAAAATACGGTTGGTTTGGGAGTGACAATGAAAAAGATGAAGGAGTTTATTGTTGCGACTATAACGATGAATTTTTCAAATATAAATTCCACTATTTCAAGTTGGAGTCCTCATCTGTGTTCGATTTAAATAATGTCCTTTGGAAAAGGGGTGAAGGCAATATCAAAAATGAATTTAGGAATATCGCTAAAGATATTCGTCCGAAAACCGAATCAATTCCCGAAAAATAAAATGTAGTACCTATCTGTATATAATTAACAACTCATAATGTTTCGCTTAAATTGTAGAATCGCTGAATTTATTAATGAAGCAAATTTACAATCGATTGTGAACTCTGTAGCTCACTTTACAAATTCTTATAATTTAGGCAATTTTTTCATTCAGATTTTACTTGGACAAATCAGCTGCTCATTTCACAACTAATTCAGTACTTCTACATTTTAGATGTAACATATATCCAAATCTTCATATTTCCTAATCAATTTATTTTTTATTTTATTTATTTATTTATTTATTCATTTATTCATTCATTCATGTAATGAATTGATTTTATTTATATTTTCATTCAGCTGTATATTTACTTTATTTAGGTATTATCTAATTCATTTTATTTATACAATTATTGTTTTTCCATTTACTTCCTTATTTATTAGCTGAGTTTTTAACAAAACGATAGCTATTACAGCCTACCTGATTTGGGAAGGGAAGGTCGGGGGAGGGTGGTGTCTTCAAATCTTTGCGTTTCAGACCATTTGTAATCATCTGGCAAATGTCCAACTTTTTGGATATATATACATATTTCTTTTCCCCACGCGTAGTGCTGGCGAGTATTCATAAAATTCGCTCAAAATTTGGTGAGGAACTCTTCTTGAAAATGCGCAGAAGTATTTTTTTTGTTTTTTCCAAAACTTTCAAAATGGCGGATCACTCAAATTTTGAGGGGGCTGGAGAAGAGGCAAATAGCTCAAATTTTTCGTTTTTGATCTCATATGAAAGAGTGAGTCACGGACACCAACATATTTAAATTTCAGCTTCCTAAGTGCATATTGAGAGGAGTTAAATCAAAAAACGGCTTTTTGAGGAAGTTTTGAGTCATGAAATTTCTTGAATCTTCCATATCTCCCCACCAAAAATATGACCTCTTGAATTTGGATCAAAATGGATTCAAAATGGCGGATTATCAAAATTTTGAGTAGAGCTTGAGGAGCCTCAAGTTGGTAAAAATGTAATTAATATGAATTCATATGTTATTGGGGATAAGTTGTATACTATATCCCGAATTCACTTCCATACATGATGTTGGAGGGGGGAAGGCGGGGTTACCAACCCAAAATAGTGGTGTGGGTACAGGAGGGGTCGAAAATTTTTTATTGCTGTGTCATATGATAAAATGAGCCCAAGTGACAAACGTATTTTGATTTTAGCTTCCTCAGTGATTTTGGAGGGGAGTTAGAGCAAAAAACGGCTTTTGGAGGGGAAATTGCTGCAGGAAATTTCATGAATCTTCCATATCTCATCACCAAATCGGCCTAGAATGGTCAAACTTTGTATGTAGGATTAGTTTGTGACCAGAATATAACCTCTCAAATTTGAGTCAAAATGGATCCAAAATGGCGGATTTACAAAATTTGAAGATAATTTGAGCACCCTCAAATAGTTATAATTTGAGAAATATGTGTTCGCATGATTATTTCATGGCAAGAAATACTACATTTGTGCCAAATTCAACTTCTTAAGTGTTTTTGGAAAGGATAGGGTAGGGGTTTTCAGACTTGGTATTGGGTGTGGCCTGTAGTGATGAACGGTTGAGAATGGTTATTACTAAATCAAAACAAGCCCCAGTTAAAAACTCAGCTCCAGTAATGCGGCATAGCTGCTTACGTTATTTTTTTTTTATTTAATCGGTTTATCATATAATTTACTTTATTAATTTATTTATATGTTTCATTATGTATGATTTAACTGTTAATTTACTTTATTTTATTATTTATTCAATACATTCTATTCTATTGTATTTTACTTCATTTATTTAATTAATCACATACACATCAACAATGGTTATGAAGAGCAAGAGGGGAAGTTTAGGCTAAGTTTTTATTTTATTTTTTTTTTTTTACGAGCCGTTTACAGCAACTACAACAGCTGAAATGATTATAATTGAATATCAATTTAATTAGGACAGAAAAGGTTGTCTGATAGCGTGGTTTTTAACTTGTATACGAATATAGTCAAATCAGAACTGGATTTTTTCTCGGAACACTTCGGGAAGTGCTTTAGTAAATATGTAATTGTGTGTTTTGTCCAAAATTCTTCTATGATTTTTTAAGATCAGCTACTATTATTGAGATTTTATTTTCGTTTTATTGATTGTTCCTAAAGCGAAAAAATATTTTTCATACTTTCATAGGTACCTCTGTCCTTTTAGCAATTATGGTAGGGAGACTATCATACTTGTAACACCCTACTTAACTGAACATATTGACAGGGGCGAAACTAGAGTAATTTATTGGGGGTGGGGGGTGGGGGTGGAATACCCTTAATTTTGCCGACTTAGTAGCCTTCAAATGATGATTTTTGCCGACTTAGATTTTTATATTACATCGCTGCAATCGGCAATTCATTGAGTAGGTATTCGTGTGCAATGGAAAAAACAATAAAGCGAGAATAATAATACCTATTTTTCCTATAACAAATTAACGATTACATCGATTTGTTTATAAGATATATTAAAATAACAATCAAATAGATATGTAGGTCAGTTTAAAAGATGAAAACTAAACAGTTCTTCTTGTTTTAAAAAGCTACCGGTAGGCTTATAAAGTTGATTTTCTCACATTTAATGATATTTTTTTGGAACCATCATCAGTTTTAGCCATTTTTCAACATGGTGTACCCGAGTGAAAAATCTGAAAAAATTCCACGTGATTCGGGGGTCAAGGGAACATCTAAAAATATCTATTTCATAATTGTGCCAAAGCGTTATCATGGTAAAAAAAAATAAAGTTCAAAAACCGTTTTTAGTGGAGGTAAAATCATTTTAGGGTTGCTAATTTTTTCCAAGAGAACCCCTATGAAACGGTACAATATACTAAACTTTCAATAAAATCAGTCAACAACACATTGCGTAAAAGAAAAATTCGAATTAGTTTTTTAATTAAAAATTAATTTCTCAAAAACGAGGAGGGGCGGGGGGTCTGAAACTTTGGCAATGGAAGTTTCTAAAGGGTACCTATCTACCTACCACCCAAGTTTCATCGAAATTGGACCCCGGGCCAGATTCACCATTCTTATCCTCCTATGCCTTTAACTACCTGATTATGAAGAAGAAATCGAACGATATTTTGAGAAGCTGAGTCTGTAGTCCAGTACACGTGTTAACGTGGAGTGATTGAGGGCTAAAATTTTTCTGCCGAAATTTGTAGCTAATAGTGTCCGTAATAATACCGAACTTTTCCCCAAAAATCACATCCTTGCTTCTCCCCGAAAATCCACATTTGTGCCCCCAAAACTTGTTTTTTGCCAATAACACGCGTTCTAATCTAGATACAGAAAAAAAGTCTCATTAAAAAATGAAGCTGAACAAATTTCCAACAAAAAATATTATTACACATTTTTTGCTCAACTTGATACAATCGTGAGAAAACGCCCTTGAAACCCGCTACTTTCATTGCACTTAGGGCCATAGCGCAACATTTGATATACTCCACCGCATTACGCTAATGTTTCATATCCTCATCGTGCAAATGACTACTGGCGTGGGAGAAATTTTGGTTTTTCTAGAAAATTGATCTATTTGTAGTATAATTATGAGTAGTATCGAATATAATGCAAAACAGTACAGGAATAATAGGGATTTTTCATATATATTAGAAATAGTTTGAAAGCACCTGATTATTGAAAAAATAAGTAAATAATTATTTTTCAGAAGTTCAGAAGGCAACATATCGCCTTGCACACAAAAAATTTGAAAATTGTTGAAAACAATTTTTTTTAACATTTTTTGATGTATCATAAAATTTTCAAAATTTGACCTAATTATTCAGGATATAAATATTAACTTGAAAGACTTAAATTTCTTTTGAGGTCATTTTACAACTATCAACCGCTATACCTGATCGATTTTTGAGAAAAACCAAAATTCGTTCACTCAAGTAGTCATTTGAGCGATGAGAACATGAAACATTAACGTAACGCGGTAAGGTATATCAAACGTCGCGCTATGGCCCTATGTGCAATGAAAGTAGTACGTTTCAAGGGAGTTTTCTCGCTATTCTATCAAATTGGACGAAAAATGTGTAATAATATTTTTTATTGGAAATTTGATCAGCTTCATTTTTTAATTTGATTTTTTTCTGTATCTAGATTAGGATGCGTGTTATGGGCAAAAAACTAGTTTGGGAGGACAAATGTGGATTTTGGGGGAGAAGCAACAGGGGGATTTTTGGAGAAAAGTTAGGGGTAGTTATGGACACTATTGGTTACAAGACTCCGAAGAAAAATTTTGACCCTCAATTTGTCCCGGTTACAAACCTAATTTCATTGGGCTACTGGAAACATTAGAAGAAATGACTACTTGGTAAATTAGTGATAATTCGGCATTGCGTTGTACGCAAAATTATTAAGTCGGCAAAGACGAACGAGTCTGAAACTCCGAATATCTTAATCATTTTTGTTTATTTCTATCTTATTTTTCGGAGCTTAGATGTTGAAATTGCCGACAAAAATAATCAAATCTGCCGAATTTTTGGTTGGTGAAAATATTGGGGGGGGGGTGTTCTGACTCTCAATACCCCCTTAGTTTCGCCCCTGCATATTGAATGAATAATCATTAATAAAACTAAATAGTAAGTTACTAAGAATTTAATGCATACAAATCTTATTTTCTTTCTTTCGAAAATATTTTTAACTTTTCCGTCTCCTTTTTAAGAGTAGCCATTTTAAAATAGAACACAGAAAAATATCTACCCAGATTTAACACATCTTTGTTTCACCATCTTTTCAAAGATATTTTCAACTCGTCCGTTATATTCTCGATCAAAAGCCACTATTTTAAATCAAACGGGGAAAAATATCTACAGCCATGATTTTCGATGCACTTTTCGAAAAAGGCGAACTCAACTCTCAGCAATAAACCTTTTCGTAATGACTTTCACTAGTCACATTCCATCCGTATACTTCACAATACATTCGCCTGCGCAAAATTTTCTCACATCATCATTATTCACTTCGTTATGAACTACAATGACTATATTCAGCATCCGCATCGCTGGTAAAATGAAGATATGTGTATCCCGATTTCGCAAGATCAGGTTTTCTGTTGGTAATTTCTGAAATTTGGAAGCCTTTAAAAAACGTAATTCAAAATAACTGAAATATTATCAAAATTAGCTTACCGCCGTTGCGCATCTTACATACTGCTCGATTCTTCGTGATGGTCCTACAGCTATACTTTTCCAGACAGGAATAATATTTATATAAGCGCATGTAGCTGATCTGGAGTAGTCGTCGGTGAAATCGTCTACAGACACAAGTTGATGAGTAATCAAATCTTCGCCTTCGGGCCACTGGAAATTCTCCTTCATTTCATCTTTATAAATCTTGTAACAAGAACAAAAATCGAACAATTTTTTTTTTTCGAATATTAAGGCCACATTATGCAAAATAGGTCGTACTTCTTTAAAGGGCCACAAAACATCATACTCGCAAATACCACCGATGCCAAATTCTCGATACGTGCACTCGCAAAATCTCTGCTCTTTCTTAGGCACGATGAATCGCCAATACGAATTCTAAAAATATGTAAATTTCCAACAATGCCTGCCAAACAATAATTTACTTGTTATTTATAAATTTTCCTTACACAGCAAATAATTCGATGTAAACGATGCTTGAAAAACGAACTCTACGGAAGTGGAACGTTGTTAGGAAAATATTCATCAGCTAGTCCATTCTCTCGAAGAAAGATTTTTGTCCTACTGTCATTCAATATTTGCGAAGTGAAATCAATTCATTACAGTATCGAGATGAATTAGCCAATAATCATTCTACGATGTAGTTGAATTCGTGCTTCCAGCGCGAAGAAGGTATGTTTTCTAAACCTTATTCCCATCATACGATCTCACTGCAACATGTACAAAAAAAATTGCTATAATAACTCAGCAATCTACCACAGTTCATGACCTACAATATCCCGAATAAATTTATATGTAATGATCTTAAAGTAATAACTAATAAGTGTCCATCTCACTCGGTTTTCTGTAGCGAAGTTTTTAATTAAAAACGACAGTTTTTATTACAGTCAATTTCATTTGGAAAGAAGAGATCGGTGGAAGTGACAAAAAATATTGCGAAAGTGCACTAATTCTACGTCATCAGTTTCATGTTTTAGGATTCAAAATGTTAAACCAATTCTAGAAATTTATTTTGTGTTTTTTAATAATAAATTACTTACCCAATTTCTGCTGAAAAACAAATACTTGCTAACCTACCTTTTAGCAAAAATAACAAAAAATTAAATTATCCCAGTTAGCTTCCCAATTGTAAATTCAAATATTGTTCTCTATAATGAAAAAATAAAGAAAATAAATTCCTAAACGTAGGGATACATATTTTCATCTTACTAGTAAATTCAGTGAAATTCAATGGAAAAAAGTCCGTACATCTCTTATTATCAGTTTTCTCTACGAAAATGGAGAATGGCCATTAACCCGCCATAGGTAGTATGGAACCAGGATTGCAGACTAGTACCAACATATAGCTTAGCTCGCGAGTAGTTACTTGCGCCTAGTCTCAGTCCCCTTATGTGTTCATCGTATGCAACTATTTGTGCATGGAAGTACAACATATAATACATATTTTTCAAAATTTAAATGAAACTACTGATTTAAGTATCTATAATGATAAAAAAAAATTGCAAAAAAATTTGTGGTATACACTTTTTACCTATCTTCATTCTTGAAGGAGCTACGATGATTTAAAATTTTTCCAAAATTCCATTTTTTAAAACTTGATTGAAATCGTTCATTCAAGTAGGTACCTAGGATGATAGAAAAAATGCATAAACAATTGTAGTTGAAACTTTTTGCCTATCTTCATTTTTGAAGGGGCTACAATAATTTCAAATTTCCTCATGATTTTTTATTATTCATGATTAGATATTTCGAAGAAGGGCTGAGGATTGAACGAGAAATGATAGATAGAATCAAAGCCATTGTAAAACCTACATATAACAATTTTTTCACGAAAAATTAAAACATAAAGATGGAAAATTAAACTAGTACCGAATCTATGTAGTGATAGGAATTGCTGAAACACCTTCAATTCTGAAGATAAGCAAAACGTACATATTTGAATTTTAATTTTTCCATGATTTTAGTCACATTACAAAAAAAAAAAAAATCATGGGGAAATTTGAAATTATTGTTAGCCCCTTCAAAAATGAAGATAGGCAAAAAGTGTTTACTACAATTTTTAATGCATTTTTTCTACCATCCTAGGTACCTACTTGAATGAACGATTTCAATCGAATTTTAAAAAATGGAATTTTGGAAAAATTTTAAATCATCGTAGTTCCTTTAAAAATGAAGATAGGCAAAAAGTGTATGCCACAAATTTTTTTGCAATTTTTTTTTATCATCATAGATACTTAAATCAGTAGTTTCATTTAAATTTCAAAAAATATTATAGGTTGTACTTCCATGTACAAATAGTTGCATACGATGAACACATAAGGGGACTGAGATTAGGCGCAAGTAACTACTCGCGAGCTAAGCTATATGTTGGTACTACTCTCCAATCCGGCCAATGTAGCAGTGCAGGGCATATAAATGTAACAAGTAAGTAAAGTTGGTAAATTATTAAAACATTAAAAAAATTTCACATAATTATGAACATTTTTTCAAAACGCGTATTTAATAACCTTTACAAACAAAAAATATATATCACGAATTATTAAAACACCTAACTAGACAAAAACTCTTGTAAACAACGAAAAACTTGAAAAATGTGAAAAAAATCATACTATGATCATCAAAAAAAAAAAAAGTTTCATTCTTAAATTTTTAATAAACTTCCAACAAGAAATTCTTGATAAAAAATTCTCGTTTAGTCAGCAGTGTGTTATTATTCAACTTCTATGTAGAAATATTTTATTTAAAAAAGAATTCACACATGCATAATTTTTAGCATACAAAGGGTATACCCGAATAAGGGGTGATTTTGGCCCCAAGCGCTTTTTGGCTCCTATACCCCTCAGGTGGTGTGCCTAGACTAGAAAAAATTTTTCGCCAAATTATAGCGCCGGTGCGTCAAGTCGCGGGCCCTTGGTGGGCCCTGAAAAAATTCTGGGGCCGGGGGAAATTCTCCTCTTCTTTCCCCCCTCCCCCCTCTGCACAGGCCTAACATTACTGTAGCGTAATGAACGTTAAAACATTAGGACTATCATCCTTGAAAGCTCAAGTACTTACGTACACATTCAATGTTTCGCAAAATTGTGGCATTACAGGTAGGAGCAGGGGACTAAGCGTTATCTTCTGCGCAACGTTACATCACAATCTTACGAAATTTCACCATACAATATATGTGAAACGACGTCGTGATTTGTGAATTTCAAATTACAGGATTCCATTTTGTGTTGAGTTCGACTGAGTTACGCATTAGGATGGGAAAAAATGAGTGGGTGGGTGGGTTTGATACCTCCTTTCTAATACAGTAAAATCAAAACTTCTGCTAGTGACTGAATCGCTATACGAAAAGTAAGTATTTTGCACGATACGTAGAACATCACGCGTGACTCAAGAACCATACGTCAATGCTGTTTAAACAAACTTCTTGATTTATTGGCATGTTTATCGCTACAGCCGAATAAAAATTTCAAATTTTTTTCGCACAGGTTACCCACTACGACTACAGTTTCAGTAGTAGACTACTTCGAAATCATGAAGCTACAGGCAATTTTCTTAGTGTTCCTAACAGTTGTATTTCATTATGCGGGTAATATTCTTTATCACTGAATCTTTAAGAACTGCACTAATATTCTACTTTTTTGAATGATACCTAATTTTTGTAGGTTCGCAAGAAGGCGCCTCACGTCCGGTAGTCTTATTTTATTACCCGGAACGAACAATGTACCTGTTGAGCGACGTGAAAACAGCAGAATTCAAATCTGGAGAAAAAGAGATCGAATTTACCAAGATCATTCTCCTTTGCCCTACACTTAACCACACACCCAAGGTTACAGAAAAATATCTTGAAATCAAAAATATTCATTCTGCGTTAGAAAAGAATTCGGACTTCGAGAAATGTTCCGGGTACGCGAGTGAAGATCCTTCACCATTTTTAATACAAGATGTGACCAAGAACGCCGCGTTTACGAAGGGTTTTCTTGAAGAGCAATATAAGTATGAAAAAACAGTACATACGATCAGTTTTCATGTGAGTTTGTATACATATATTATATATATATATCGATGTTGGCGTTAAAGTCTGTGAATATAAAAATTTATACTATACCTTCGATTGGACGAAATATTTCGACTATTATTAATGTACCTAATAGGGGTATTTATGTGATACTATTATTGTATCATTTTTCTCCAATCTTCATCTCAGTGTTGAAAAAAAATTTGTCAACATATTTATGAAAAAAAAAATGTAAGCAGCCATGCCGTATTACTGGAGCTGAGTTTTTAATTGGAGCTTGTTTTGATTTACTAATAACCTTGCTTAACCGTACATGACTACAGACCACACCCAATACCAAGTCTGAAAACCCCTACCATATCCTTTCCAAAAACACTTAAGAAGTTGAATTTGGCACAAATGTAGTATTTCTTGCCATGAAATAATCATGTGAACACATATTTCTCAAATTATAACTATTTGAGGGTGCTCAAATTACCTTCAAATCTTGATAATCCGCCATTTTGGATCCATTTTGACTCAAATTTGAGAGGTTATATTCTGGTCACAAACTAATCCTACACACAAAGTTTGACCATTCTAGGCCGATTTGGTGATGAGATATGGAAGATTCATGAAATTTCCTGCAGCAATTTCCCCTCCAAAAGCCGTTTTTTGCTCTAACTCCCCTCCAAAATCACTGAGGAAGCTAAAATCAAAATACGTTTGTCACTTGGGCTCATTTTATCATATGACACAGCAATAAAAAATTTTCGACCCCTCCTGTACCCCCACCACTATTTTAGGTTGATAACCCCGCCTTCCCCCTCCAACATCATGTATGGAAGTGAATTCGGGATATAGTATACAACTTATCCCCAATAACCATATGAATTCATATTAATTACATTTTTACCAACTTGAGGCTCCTCAAGCTCTACTCAAAATTTTGATAATCCGCCATTTTGAATCCATTTTGATCCAAATTCAAGAGGTCATATTGTGGTCACCAACTAACCTCACACACAAAATTTGACCTCTTTAACTTGATTTGGTGGGGAGATATGGAAGATTCAAGAAATTTCATGACTCAAAACTTCCTCAAAAAGCCGTTTTTTGATCTAACTCCTCTCAATATGCACTCAAGAAGCTGAAATTTGGATATGTTAGTATCCGTGACTCACTCTTTCATATGAAATCAAAAACGAAAAATTTGAGCTATTTGCCCCTTCTCCAGCCCCCCTCAAAATTTGAGTGATCCGCCATTTTGAAATTTATCGAAAAAACAAAAAAAACTATTTTTGCGTATTTGCAAGAAGAGTTCCTCACCGAATTTTGAGCGAATTTTATCCACACCCGCCTGCGCAAGGCGAGTGACACAAAAAACGCAATTTCCTCAAAAACAGGTTTTTGCTAACTCTCCTCAAAATGCACTTAGGAAGCTGAAATTTAAATATGTTGGTGTCCGTGACTCACTCTTTCATATGAGATCAAAAACGAAAAATTTGAGCTATTTGCCTCTTCTCCAGCCCCCCTCAAAATATGAGTGATCCGTCATTTTGAAATTTTTCGAAAAAACAACAAAACCGTTTCTGCGCATTTTCAAGAAGAGTTCCTCACCAAATTTTGAGCGAATTTTATGAATACTCGCCGGCGCTACGCGTGGGGGAAAAAATATATATATACCAAAAAGTTGGACATTTGCCAGATGATTACAAATGGTCTGAAACGCAAAGATTTGAAGACCCCACCCTCCCCCGACTTTCCCTTCTCAAATCAGGTAGGCTGTAATAGCTATCGTTTTGTTAATAACTCAGCTAATAAACAAAAAACAAATTACGACGTTTCACCGATACAGTCTACATGACAGGAGACGTGTCGTGCGAAATGTCTTTATTCGTTTCGATAATTCTTGGATGAATTTTTTCACCACTGAATTTCTGTTTTTACCTGATTTTTTAACAAAATGATAGAATTTATTGACATACATATATTGTGTTGCATCCGGGTCTTTCAATGTACTTGTGACACCCAATATATAAATACCTAATGAGAGTTGTCGCACCTATCTATATAAAAACCTGCATCAGGGGCGAAACTAGGGTGATGTATTGAGGTGGAATACCCTTAATTTTGCCGACTCAGCGTTCAAATGATTTGCCGACCAGTTTTTTATACTACATCACTGCAATCGGCTATTTATTGAGTAAGTATTCGGGTGCAATGGAAAAAACAATAAAGCGAAAATCATAATACCTATTTATCCTATAACAAATTAACGATTACATCGATTTTTTTAAAAGATACATTAAAATGACAATCGAATAGATATGTAGCTCAATGTAAAAGATGAAAACTAAACAGTTCTTCTTGTTTTCAAAATCTACCGGTAGGCCTATAAAGTTGATTTTCTCACATTTAATGATATTTTTTTAGAACCATTATCAGCGTTAGCCATTTTTCAACATGGCGTATCCGAGTGGAAAATCTGAAAAAATTTCACGAGGTTCGGGGGTCAAGGGGACTTTTAAAAATATCGAATTCTTGATTGTGCCAAAACGTTATCATGGTAAAATAAAATAAAGTTTAAGAACGGTTTTTAGTGAGGGTAAAATCATTTTGGGGGTTGCTGATTTTTTTTCAAGAGAATCCCTATGAAACAGTACAACATACTGAATTCTCAATAAAATCAGTCAACTATATACTGCGTAAAAAAAATTCGAATTGGTTTTTCAATTGAAAATTAATTTCTCAAAAACGAGGAGGGGCGAGGGGTCCGAAACTTTGGCAATGTGTACCTATCTACCTACCGCCCAAGTTTCATCGAAATTGGGCTCTGGGCCAGATTCATCATTCTTATCCTCCTATGCCCTTAACGACCTGATTATGAAGGAGAAATCAAACGATATTTTAAGAAGCTGAGTATGGAAAAATTAGAAGACATGAAATGTTTTCTACTTGATAAATTAGTGATAATTCGGCATTGCATTGCATTGTCGGCAAAATTATTAAGTCGGGAACGATGAACGAGTCCGAAACTCCGAATATCTTAATCATTTTGTTTATTTTCATCATATTTTTCGGAGCATAGATACGAAAATTGCCGACAAAAATAATCAAATCTGCAGAATTTTTCGTTGGAGAAAATATTGGTGGCGGGGGGGTTGTTCTGACCCTCAAAACCCTCCCTTAGTTTCGCTTCTGTATCATTATACCCGATGAAGGATGCAATAATGTACCTTAAAGCCGAAACTAGATTCAGCAATGCTTATACCCTTTTGCGAAGTGAACGAATGTCGAATGCGAAAGTTATCATTAATTTTAAAAACATTACATGTTCTGAAATTTTCTCCTTTATTTATTTATTTTTTTTTGAAAACTCGTTTTAGACTTTATACTAGGTATGGCCTGCAGACATGAAGAGGTTAGCGACGTTATTTACAAACTTGAACAAGCCCCCATTCAAAACTCAACTCCTCGCATGCTGCATAGCAGCTCACATTTGATTTTTCATGCCTAAATAATAGTTCTCTTCAAAAAAGAGATAAATATTTTTCAAACACTGTGGAAAACGTACGAGTAAAATGATACGAAATGTTTCGATAATTAATTTGCAGGTGAGAAACGATCAAACAACGGAGAATATTTTACAAACGGCAAATCTAGCCAATACTAATTTTCCAAATGTCGACACGTATAAAAATCCGGTAAAAATATATGAGACTTTACGTTATTTTATAAGCTTTATTAAAAATTTACCGTTTGAAGAGGAATAAATATGTAATTTATTGTAAATTGAAATTATTCCATTTGGGAGCTCTAATTTAAAAATGGGAGATGCCATGTGCTATACATGTAGTTGAGGACATTTTTTGGGAACAGCAAGAAACAAAAAAAAAATAAAAAGTTGTAAGCACAAAATGCATCACAGCCTACAGCTTCCAATGGAACAGGTAGTCTTTTGGATGGGATAGGATAGAATAATATTTATTTTACATAGCAAACATGACAAGCACATTAATTGATCCTTGAGATTTGAAATCCCTTTAATAGGATTTGGTTTGCAGTGAATGAAAATAAAAATTTTTTTAAATTAAAAGTCTAAATAAAAAAATCACTAGGTCAGGTCAACTTTATATTGTGTCTATCAGTTGGAATGTCAATATTATAAAAATTATCAGCGGGTTCTCCTCGAGGAATTATTATTTATTCTACTAAGCATTTTTTGGGTTGCACAAATTTTGGGTCACTCTGTATCTTAACCAATGTAGCCCAAAAATGCATGCTTACAAAATATGCAATGATCATGTTACAACTAGTTCAGCAATATTTTTTCATAAAAAAATGAGCTAATTAGAAAAAGTCAGCTAAAAATCGAACTCTGATTCAAAAATATGAATTTAATAGTATGTATGTATACCTTATTTATACTTGTGATTTTTTTTGGCGGAGGATTTTTTAAGGTGCTACCCCTTGAAATTGTTACCTACTATGAAAAAATGATTTCCTGAAAATTTTGACCAAATTGATTAATATTAACCCGTGCCGCAAACGTGTTGAATTGTTGATGATGATAGCAGTGTGTCGCGTCATTGTTACCTCGAATGAACCACGCGATGGAGTCTGTTGTGCGGCGGTACTGTATGGTACACTTCCATATAATTGTAATGAGAGTATAGCATATTAAGATAATTTTAATTTCAGAATATATGAAACAATATTCAATTTTATTGAAATTTTAAAAACACATTTTTTACGATAATTGGAGACAATCTGCAAAATATAATGTTTCTGATCTTCATTAATGCAAAGTTCATTATCATATTTGTCCAATAACTGCACGCCTTCATCAGCTGCATCATCCACCACCTTTAGCTTTTCCATTGCTTTGTTGTTGCTTGATATTTGCATTCCATGTAGATGCCGCATCGAGTAAAAAAGAACAACTTGGATCAAACTTAGTAAAAAATGTTTTTGTGTAGATAAGTTTAGACAATGCAGTATTGGGTACTATCGTTTCATCAGTATTTTGATATTCATGCAATTTTTTCATTAAATCGAAGTCCAATTGTGCTACTTTTTTTGCAAGGGTAGATAAAAACTAATGTTTCACGTATACATTGACATTTAAAAAAAGAAAACAAATATCACAAAGCCCTTTTTTAATAGAAGAACCAAGCTTAAATTTACATCTGAATAAATAAATTTTTAAAGAATTAGTGGCTTTGGCCATCCAAAGAGCAGAATGCACAGCACCTGGAAATTGAAAATTTACATTTTGTTCTAGTACCTACAAATCAAGCATAATTCAACGAATTCTTTAGTATCATTTCATAAAACTTTTTTCAAGTTTTTCAAAAATTCGATTAAGAGAGATTTATCTTCATTGAAAATGTTGGCTACATTTGGTTCTTTAATAGCTGGTTGGAATTTTTTTTTATCAATATTTGTCCATGCATTTTTTTTTTTTTAATTTATTTATACTGGCGTATAGTGTATTTGTTAATTACAGAACAGTAAGGGTGGATTTTATATTTTAGCCGATAATTTTGAGCTTTTAAGAAAGTGTATAATTTTTTGTAGTTGTTGAGGATCGTCTTCAATAATGGTGTTTTGAATTTTTAGGGTGGTTCGGGTTAATCGAAAGGAGTCGCATTTAAAGAGTAAATGTTGGGAGGTTATAGGGGATTTATCACAAAAGGAACAATTTGGGGTTTCTCTAATTCCTTGGTATAGGTGGTTATGTGTAATTTTGGTGTGCCCTAAACGTAGTCTTGTAATTTTTACTTCTTCTAATCCATTGAGTTGGGAGAGATATTTCCAAGGAGTTATTTGTTTTTTATGTTCAAAGAGTTTATTAGTTAAATTTTGGGACCATGAATCTTGCCATAAATTATAAACTAGAGTTTTTATATGATTTTGAATGTCTTTAGGGATTGGGATAAAGATCGGGGACATTATTATCGCGTTTTTAGCCAAATTATCAATTACATCATTTCCAGTTATGGCGGTATGACTTTAATATAAGGTATTTTTTAATAATTTCAGTTCAGTGAGTTTCAGAGATATAATAGATGCAGTGTAGCATGGCCGTAATTTCAGCTGTGAAAATGGAGGAATAGTTGGGAATTTTAAAGTTGAAATTTTTTTCTTTTACCGAAAATGCGTATCCTGAATATGATGTTTTTTTGAGCCATCGGTGAAGCACAAAATGTGGTCTTTAAAGTGTGAGAATTGTTCATTTAAATTACTTTTGATTATTATGTTGGGATTTTGTGACTTTGGAAAATTTGTGAGATTAAAGTTAATTTGTGGGATTTTTTTAAGCAACGGGGGCGTATTTTCTTTGATATTATTATTCCATGATAGAATTTCTGAAGCTTGATTTTCTGTTAATAAGGAAATAAATTCTGAAATTGGTTTATGAGTTGTGGATATTCCTTTTTTGAAAGGGTGTTGGTTAGTTTTAAACACTGAAGTTGCGTATCGGTTAGATATTAGCATTCTACGATACGTGGGAGGCAATTGTGACGATTCGCAGTATATACTAGTAATAGGGAAAGATCTTAGTGCTCCAATACATATTCGTATAGCTTCGTTTTCAATGGAATTTAATGTTTCTAATGTAGTCTCTGAGGCAGTTATAAAAGCAGGAGCTCCGTAATAAATTTTACTTCGTATTGAGGCCCTGAATACGTTAATAAGGAGATTTCTATTTGGATTATGGTTGGGATTTCTAATAATTTTAACAATGTTGAGGAGTTTTGAGGTTTCTGCTTTAATGTTTTGAATGTGGATATTCCACTTTAATCTTTGGTCAAAAGTGAGTCCTAGAAATTTAGTGTGATCTTCACGTATGAGTGTTTTTTGGTTTAGAGTAAGGTGAGGATATTCATGGTTTTTTACTTTTACGGTTAAAATCAACAAAGTGAGTTTTTATTTCAGAAAAGGTCAGACGATAATCGTTGCTCCATTTTTGCAGTTGATCTAGGAATTCTTGGAGAATTATTGTGGCAGAATTTGTATTATTGCATCTTATTGAAATGTTAATATCATCAGCGAACATTCGAAGATATACTGGGGGTTTAATAATTTTGGAGACTTCATTGATTAATAGGATGAATAATGTCGGGCTTAAAACTGAGCCTTGAGGAACGCCATTTTCAATAGAGTGCAATGATGAATAGGTGTCATTTACGAGTACTCGAAAGCTTCGATTAGATAAAAAGTTTTTAATAAAATTTGCCAAATGTCCTCTAATTCCTATCGAGTGAAGGATTTGTAGAATTTTATAGCGCCAAACTTTATCGTATGGTTTTTCCATATCAAAAAAAATAGCATAAAGATGTTCTTTATTTTGGAATGCCGTTAAAATATCTTGTTGTAGGGTAAGGAGGTGATCTAAGGTGGATCTATTTTTCCTAAAGCCAGATTGGGAAATATCTAAAACGTTTTTTTCTTCAATGTACCAGCTAAGGCGATTTTTTACCATTCTTTCCATTAGTTTGCATAATACGCTAGTTAAAGATATTGGGCGATAACTGGATGGAAGGTGTGAATCTTTATTGGGTTTTTTAATATGGATTACAGTAGCTATTTTCCAAGAGTCGGGAAATAAGTCAGTTTTCCAAAGTTTATTAAATGCTGCTAGCAATTTTATTGCATTAGTTTCAGGAAGATTTATTAACATACTAGGATGAACATCATCTGGGCCTAGCGATGATTTTTTTTTTCATTTTATTAATACAGTGTAGCAATTCCGAAAGTGAAAAGGGGGAGTTGTAATTTTCTTCATTATTTGAATCAAAGTTAATGAGAATAGTTTCTTGGATGTTTTTTTTTTATTGGAAGGAAGAATTATAGCTATTATCAGAAGAAACTCGAGCAAACTGATTTGCTAAACAATTAGCTATCTCGTCGGGAGTGGATAAAATATTTCCATCCTGAGTTATATATTCAATAGATACTAGAATGGAGTTACTTTTTAGGGCAAGAATATTTCTCCATATCTGTTTAATTGAAGAATTTTGGGTAATATTTTCCATGAATTTTGTCCATGGCTGTTTTTTTTTTGTTCGGATGAAATCTTTTAAATAGTGAACATTAGGACCTTTTTTTTTTTTTTTTTTTTTTTTTTATGTGCCATGTACAGCAACAATGGCTAGAGGCACAGCAACAATCTAGATTTTACTTGTTAATCCTGTGGACTTTAGAAAAAGGAATAATTTATCAATTTGTGCCTGATCATCTGATAGAATGTCCTTTAAAGTATTAGACTTAAGATATTTGGACCGGTGAGATTGATAAAGAACGCATTCAGTAAGGATATGTGAGACGGTTATGAGGACATTACAGGAGGTACATATAGGAGGTGGCTGCTTGGCAAGGAGGTGTTGGTGAGTTATGAGGGAGTGGCCAGTACGGAGACAAGTAAGAATGGATGCATGTCGACGGTTATGTTGCAGAGAAGTTTTCCAGATGTTTATGGTGGGTTTAATACTTTTGAGTTTGTTTGAATTTGGGACATTTGACCAGTATGACTGAAATTCTTCGGATAGTAAGGATTTGGCATAGGTTTTCAAATCTTTCAGAGGAATATCTATATCTGCGATTGGGTGGTGGAGGTAAGATTGTTTGGCAATGCAATCAGCTAACTCATTACCTTCTATTTGTGAGTGGGATGGAATCCAACATAAGATGACTGTTTTTATTGGTTGAAAGGAAAGTAGAGATGAAGTAATTTCCTGTACTATAGGATGTGTTTGTTTAGATCTGTGATTTTGGATGGCTAGTAGGGATGAAAGAGAATCTGTAAATATAACTGTATGATGTAGGGAAAAGTCATTCTTCTTTTATAATCTTCCGCATTTTAAACTCTGTGAAACTTTCTCTCTTCCTTGTTAGCTAAATTTTTTTGAATGTCCTCTTTGTTTTTCATCGATGTTGAAGCATTTTCCCCAGCAATGTCAAAAAGATTGTCAAGTTCATTAATAAATTTACTCTCTTTGTTTAGTTGTGTCGACGACTTTTTAGCTGAGTTTTTAATTTTATATTAGGCGACCAGAACATTTTTGAATATTTAGTTATTCTTCGTAAAATCGTTTCAATTTTAGCACATAATTTTTTTCACTCTGAACAGGAATTCTTGCATTTTCCTAAAACACCATAGTTTCACCAATCGTTAACGAGCATTATCTTGCAAATTCAATTTTACCACTCTTAAATTAAAAAATAAAACTTTCAATGCTTATTTTCCCAGAGGTAATTTACTACCCAATAATTTGAGAGGAAAAAGTATCATTTTACCATATGAGTTTTCACGAAATGAAATGAGTATACGCTATACAAATTAGTAAACACACGTATTTGGGCATATGCAAGTGCAAGTATTAGCATTCTATATCTCTCATAGAATTACCTACCAATCACATCGCATGACTTGTCTGGGATAGCAGTGATGCGACGTGCTATTACAATTATCAATATTTCAACACGTTTGCGGCACGGGTTAATGTTGATCAATTTGGTCAAAATTTTCAGGGAATTATTTTCTCACAAGAGATAACAAGTTTATAGGGTAGCATTCAAAAATTTCAGATTTTGAAAATAAGGGCCACTCTAGTATACGTACACGCATTTTTTCAAAATAGCGTTACAAAAATCCTCAATTTTCATATTATAGTCCTTTATAATAGCCCAAAGAAAAAACTAAAAAATTAATAAAAATACAAAATTGAATTCTTTAACCCAAAAAACATACGAATGCGCATAGGTACTTCATTTATAGGAAATTCTCGAATCACAATTTTTTGCAGCTAGAATTACTACACGGCACAATATATACTGGTCTTGCAATAATCGCCGAAGGACATGGAGAAAATAAAAAGTTAACTTTTCTGAGTTTATGAAATGCTTAAAATGATATATTGTGTTATAGCTTCTATTTCAAATATACATTTTGTGGATATACTTTGACAAAAATACGCATGCTCCGCTGAAAACGTATCACCGAATTAACGTTCACAATCATAATAACAAGTATCCATACTTCAGTCGAGATACCCTTCGTTTATTAGCTGGAGTATACTACCAACAAGTAAAGTGCATTCTTATTTCTCACTTCAGCTTAATCGGCCGAATCATGTTTGCGTTTATAACAAATTTTTCGATGAATGCAGGATAATCAAGAAAAACTGTTCGAGAAATTCGCGCGGCCCGGTAAAGAGACATTATATCCACATCGCTTAGTACCGCTGGAAGATTTCCGCGATGAATATTCAAGATGGGCTACCTTAACAGATAAGAATGTAGTTCCTCTTTGGAATAAGGTTTCAGAATCTATGAGTCGAATCGAAAAGTACATACAAACTATCAATTCTGTAAGCATTCAATATTTTATACTTATGATAGATCAATGTAAATTTCTATCAAACTTTATTCTGTTGAGGAACATTTCAGGTATTGCCGATTAATACAATGAGTATAACGACGATAGTACATGACACACTGACACTGAAGAAGAATCAATTATGGGGGAAAAAAGTAATGGAAGAAGTATACCTTGATCTAGAAAATTCGAAAATTCCAGTTCCAAAAATATTGATCAAAATAATCTCCTACCGCGTACCATTTCCAACTCCTGAAGACGAAGAAGAAAGACATTTTTATACCTTGAAGGATCCCTATAAAATAGCAATCGTAGTTCACAACGAAGTAACTTCAATCTCCGAGAGAATATGCGGGACAAAAGACGATAATTTTTGTAATCAGAATGGTTGGTATATACATGAAAAAAATGAAGATTCTAATGCAAAAAATAATATTTATTGCTGCAGTTTGGATTATAAATTATTCAAGAAGCACGGTTATGACAATGTGACGAATTTACCTTTAAATTTAAATAAGGTAATTGTGGAGAAGGGTGATGATCAAGGCGAAGGTACGAAAATTAGAGACATTGTCAATGAGCTACAACTATACCCTGACATTTAAAAAATATTCCTTAGTTTTAAGATTCACCTTATATGTGGATACTCATAGATACGCATAAAATTATTGTATCCAGCTTGCATAATAATTAAGTAATAAGGCATTTATTTCATATTTGTTTATAAGGATGATACAATGAAGAGTGGTATATTTACCACTCCCTTCTAATGTTAATCAGCCTGTGAATTTTCTAAATATTTGGCTCAACTCCATACCTAGTACCAAAAATTTTTGCATATTATGATGCCTTCGATGAGTTTCTAGTACCAGTTGAAACTGAAAAATTTTTTAGAACCACTGCTATTAGAGTCATGATCCAAGGCATTATTTTAATAATGGACCCATGCTGGGAGGGAATATATGCGCTGGTATCCACTTTGGGACTCTTATGATTAGTAAGAAGGACGAAAACTGCGCAGAAAGCATTTTCAATTACAATGCCAATCACTAGAGTCGAATAATATTTTCAATCCCTTTAGTATTATTTTTACTCATGCCCTCATTCAATGCACTGTGAAGTAGAGAGCCCTGAAAACGTGAAAGCACAAAAAGTCCTCCTTATAATTTCCCCCCCCCCCCATAATTTGAGTCATAAAAATGAATTTTTCGTAAATTTCGAAATTTTGAAATATACCTATTTCTTTTCGCAAAAGACCCAAACCAATTGAAGAAATCCATTAGCGAATTTCTCGATATTGTAGCATAAATGCTTCCTACGCTTCAGCTTTCAAGGACTGAATTCTCAACAAACGCAAGTTCAGTGTTTTTTTTATTGGCGTATTTAACTGTTATTTCGTGACCTTGAATGAAGTTTTTTTTTTTTTCAATGAACTGAATTGAGCAAGTTCATGAACTTGATAGTGCATTGTATGTGATTGTATGTAAATATATTGTTGGTTGCATCAAGCGTATCGCAGATACATTCGTAATTTTGTTATTCAATTAATTTAAGCCTAGTCTTGATTACGTAATTATTAATTTGACTATTTTGTTATATGTTAGTCTATTATTAAGTATGTAAGATCCTCAAATTTTTTCGAGTTTTCACTTCATGCTTCCCTTAAGCTATCGTTTGCCACTCTTTTTCTACTGAACCTAAAACCTAGCTTTCAAAAAATTTAACTACTTCAAACTTGACGTAATAAACATCCCAAGTGAATTTAGTAATTCAACATTTTTTAGCGGACTTTACTTTTCAAGTAATGTCCGCTATTGCGTTCACTCGGGTTTCTTAGTATGTTTATTTATTTTTTTGTTTGTTTGTTTCTTGCACCAAATTTTTCTTTGTCGCGCGATATCTGGAGTAAAAGTGATCGGATCGAAACCAAATTTTGAGGAAGGGTGAGGGTAGTCATGTTCTCGAGCTGATTAGTTTTTGGATGTGATCGGACGTGAGGTAGCGTGAGGAGGCGTGAGTCAAGGTTTTCTGGTTGTCGCGCGATAACTTGAGTAAAACTTGACGGATCGAAATGAAAGTTGGATGAAGGGTGGGGGTAGTTAAGTTCTCGAGCTGATTAGTTTTTGGAGGTGATCGGACGTGAGTTAGCGTGAGGAGGCGTGAGTCGAGGTTTTCGGTTGTCGCGCGATAACTCGAGTAAAACATGACGGATCGAGTTGAAAGTTTTATGGACGGTGGGGGTAGTTGAGCTCTCAAGCTGATTAGTTTTTGGAGGTGATCGGACGTGAGTTAGCGTGAGGAGGCGTGAGTCGAGGTTTTTAGTTGTTGCGCGATAACTCGTGTAAAACATGATGAATCGGATTGAAAGTTGGAAGAAGGGTAGGAGTAGTGGAGCTTCAGAACTAATTAGTTTTTGGAGATGATTAAACGTGAGGTGACGTGATGAAGCGTGAGTTGAAGTTTTTTTGGTTCTCGAGTGGTAATTAGGGGGCAATGTGATGGAGAGAATTGAAAATTGGAAGAGTGGTAAATGCAGTGACTTTTGAAGCTGATTAATTTTCTAGCATTATGAGACGTGAATTGGCGTGAGGAGGCGTGAGTAGAGGTTTCTAGTTCTCGCGTGATAGCTCGAGTAGAACTTTATTGATGGAGTTGAAATTTATTAAAAGAGTGGAGCTAGTGAAGTTTCAGAACTGATTATTTTCTGGAGGTGATTGGACGTGAGGTAGCGTGAGGAGGCTTCACGTGAGATTTTTAGACGTGAGACAACGTGAGTTGAGGTTTTTTTTGTTCTCGCGCGATAACTAGAGTAGAACTAAGTGAGTAGTATGTGATTTGAGGGAACGTGAGTTGACGTGACGGGGCGTGAGTGGAGGTTTTTTAGTTCCTGCATGATAAGTGGAGTACATTTTCACGGATCTAGTGTAAAGATGATCGAACGTGAGCCTGCATGACATGACGTTAATCAAATTATTCGCGAACGAAATCATTATTTTAGTGGTTTTTCGAATAAAAGTTAATTTGTGATCGATTCGTTCGAAATGATTGTTTTCAAATGAATCATTCGCAAACGAAATCGTTATTTTAGTGATTTTTCAAATAAAAGTTAATTTTTGATCGATTCGTTCAAAATGATTCTTTTCAAATGAATCGTTCGCGAACGAAATCATTATTTTAGCAGTTTTTTGAATGAACGTTAATTTTTAATAAATTCGTTCGGAATGATTCTTTTCAATTGAATCGTTCGCGAACGAAATCATTATTCTAGTGGTTTTTTGAATAAACGTTAATTTTTGATGGATTTCGTATTTTCTTCAAAATGATTCTTTTTAAATGAATCGTTTGCGAACGACGGCTACGCGTAATCGGTTATCTTTGAACAATTGATTTCGATAAAGACCACCCGTCCACTGAAAAACCCGCTTTTTGATAGCGCCGTATCTGTAATGGAACGTAATTTTTAGAAATAATTTTGCTTAAAATCCAGACCGAAACAGAAAACCCCTTTCTAGAAATAATTTATTTCTTCTGCGCGAATACATGACTAAATTTGAATAGGTTTGTCAAAGTCGTTCCTGAATAATTCATATAAGATGTCGATTCGTTTGAAATGATTCTTTTCAAATGAATTGTTTCCGAACGAAATCATCCACTTTTGATTTATTAATCAATTTGAATAGTTTTGTCTAAAAAGTTAAATAAATAGGTAAAGTCCGCTTTTAAGATACTCTAGTATCTTCTAGTTTATTTTTGAAAAAGCAATAAATTTTTTGTATTTAAAAAATATAATTATAATAAATAGGTGACTGATAGGTCGTGCTTTAGGAACCCCTGTGAGGTAAAAATGGGAAATTTCACTGGCAACCATACTCCGGAATTTGGAAATGAAATTTAATATATTTGTTTGTGCTACGAGGGTTCAAAGTGATATGATCGGTTGGAATTTGGTGGCGATCATTGGTGCTACGTTTGTGCTTGACAACTCTGAGGTAAGAGATGATTTACAAAAATATAAGTACGACAAAGAAGAAAAATTCCTACAACTCGAATAACAAACTGAGGTGCATGGTTTAAAGAAAAGCGAACTAGTGACTCGAAAACGATTTATTTTTTAGGCAATAGCGTTTACTCGCGGTGGAACACGTGATGACTCCATATCAGAACTAAAACAGGGCGGCGATCGTGTCTGTTACGCTGTAGCTGAGAATAGGAAAAAGCGAAACAGTTTTTTTGCACGGTGTAATGGCCCACAGAAGTTCACAAAGGATTAGTAACGTGTCACGGAGTATCAGAAGCGAATTACGTAGGTAGATGACGAGAGAAAGAAAAGATTCAAAAGGAGGGGTCGTTCTATTGTGAGGCCACTGCACCTAAGATCGAGATGGAGAGACGCCAATGAAAGCGGCGGATATGGTCGCCGCAAAATCACCTCTAGAATCCTTTCCCAGTAGTTACATAACTGTGAGGAAAAATCGTGGCAACACTGAATTTTTTTTACTATCTTTAATTCTTTATATTATGTTATGTTAAGTTGTAAACCCAAACTTGGAAATACAAAAAAATAATTAATTTTAGCAATCTTGTGGTACCGTACACGATTCTAATTATTAATGTTCACGTCTCTCTGTATATTACAAGAAATATATAATTTTCGTCATTTATCAATATCTTCCCATTTTTTTGAGATTATCGAGGGAAATGATTTTCTCGACATTACCAAAGCAGTGCTCGCTGATGGGAATACTTATTTTTCATCTGTTACTTATTTAGGTACTCTACTATTACTTTTTCGCTTTTTTATAGACTAATTAAGGACTGAAAGAAAATTTACCACTCCAAGTTTGTTTGTTTTTCCTTTGTTTTTTGTTTTTTTTCTTACATAATCAAAACATTATCGAATTGGAATTATTTTTATTTTGTATACTTCTTTTTATTGGTGCTCGCAACATGAACGTATTTAATTACCTTCCTAATCAACCTAACCAAAAAATTTAAAAACATTATATGAAAAACTATTCTTTTCTCTCAGACCAACAACCTTTTTTAGCTGGTTTTTAACTAAAAAACGACAGCTATTACAGCCTATCTGATTTGTGAAGGGATGTTCGGGGGAGGGTGGGGTCTTCAAATCTTTCCGTTCCAGACCATCTGTAATCATCCGGCAAATGTCCAACTTTTTGGTATACATATATTTTTCCCCCACGCGTAGCACCGGCGAATATTTATGAAATTCGCTCAAAACTTGGTGAGAGACTCTTCTTAGAAATCTAACAAAAGTACTTTTTTGTTTTTCCGAAAAAATTCAAAATGGCGGATCACTCAAACATTGAGGGGGGCTGGAGAAAGAGCGAATAGCTCAAATTTTTCGGTTTTGATCTCATATGAAAGAGTGAGTCAAAGACACAAACATATCCAAATTTTAGCTTTATAATTGTATTTTAAGGGGAGTTAAAGCGAAAAACGGCTTTTTGAGGAAGTTTTGAGTCATAAAATTACTCGAATCTTCTATATCTCCTCACCAAATCAACTTAAAATGGTCAAACTTTGTGTGTAAGGTTAGTTGGTGACCAAAGTATGACCACTTCAATTTGGATGGAAACGGATTCAAAATGACAGTTTATCAAATTATGAGTAGAGCTTGAGAAGCCGAAAATTAGTAAAAGTATATTGAATATGAACTCATATGGTTATTGGAAATAAATAGTATACTATATCTCCAATTCATCTCCATACATAATGTTAGGAGGGGAGAAGGAGGGGTTATCGAACTTAAAATGTGATGGGAGTACACCGAAGGTGGAAACTTTTTTATTGCTATGTCATATGATGAAATGAGCTCAAGTGACTAACTTATTCTGATTATAGCTTCTCAAGTGAATTTGTAGGGGACTTAGAGCGAAAGACGGCTTTTGAAGGGAAAACTGCCTTAAGAATCTCATGAATCATCCATATTTCATCACCAAATCGCCCTAGAATGGTCAAACTTCCTGTGTAGGATTAGTTAATGACCAGAATATGACCTCTTCAATTTGAGTCAAAATGGATCCAAAATGATGGATCATCAAGATATGAAGATAACTTCACTTTGAGAATCCTCAAATAGTTATAATTTGAGAAGTAAGTGTTCATATAATTATTTCATAGCAATAAATACTACGTTTGTTCTGAATTCAACTTCTTAAGTGATTCTGGGAGGGATAGGGTAGGGGTTTTCAAACTTGGTATTGGGTATGGCCTACCAAACCAGAACTAGTCAAAAACTCAGCTCCAATAATGTGGCATGGATGCTTACATTTTTTATGTTTCTTCTGATAAAATTTTGAACATGAAAACACAAGTATTTATGAATTTCTTACATCAATAATTCAAAAAATTTAAAACATAAATGTAGGCGAATGTAGGGGTGGACTGGACATCTCTCTTATGTTGAAGGAAATGCGCTATCATCTTTTTAACAAATTTTTAAATAAACTATTTGATGGCGTTTTCAAAAGTTATCCTTCATGAAAATTGAAAAAAAAAGGTTTTTCCCACATACTTCATTTTCATTCTTAACCCTCACTTCCGCTCCTCTACATACACATTCCTTTAGGTCACGATATATTAATTTTCAATTTATTTTTTCAAATTTAAAACAATGTACCTCAGCCCCTTCAATATTTTGAATAAGCAAACATCATTATTATGACTTCATTACACTTAACTACATATTCAACACATAAAAACAACAAGACGTTTCGCAAAAAATTCCGTACTTGAAGAGTTCTGTGATGAGTCATACGTATAAGGAAAAGACAAAAAATACCAATAAAAACATCTACCCTAATTTAAACAATCATCACCCTTTTTATTTAACGTACACACGGGGAAAACGACTGAGACAATTGTAACCAAAATTACATTGTTTTACTACCACATACTCACCTTTCTTTTCCATAAGATTATATGCTAAAATACCCTCTTAATAAGCCTATCGCACACTTAGATCCCAAAACACACAAAAGTACTAATACAGAGTTAAATTCTTCAAGAATGCAATCAACCCCTTTAAGAATGTAATCACTCCCTGTCTATTTAACCCTTAATTGGCACACATGGTTGAATTTCACCCATCGGTAATACAACCTCGCTGCGCTCCGGCGCACAGTGGGGCCGATTGCAAATCTAGGTGGACAAAATTCGAAAATGTAACTTTTTTACTTTTAAATAAGCTTACTTTATGTTTTAAGAGTCGCTAAACTCGAATTTGATATTAGTTTTTTCCTTCTGCCCCTCAAAAAGCCCCAAAAGCCCAAATTTTTGGAAAATTGGGCTTCAGGGGAATAAATTATTTATGCATATCGAATTATATGTTTTTGAGGTCGCTGAATTCGAATCTGAAATTATTTTTGTGATGCAACCCCTTGAAAAGCCCCAAAAGCCCCAAAAAAAAACAAAATTTTTGAAATATTGGGCTTTAAAGAAATAAGTTATTCATTCATGTTGAACTATATGTTTTTGAGGTCGCTGAATTCGAATCTGAAATTTTTTTTGTAATATAGTCCCTCAAGAAGCCCTCAAAGTCCCGAAAACTCCAATTCTCAAAAAACTGAGCTTCAAAAAAAGCACAATACATTTATATTGTGTAATATATTTTTGAGGTTGCTAAATTTGAATTTGAAATCATTTTTGGAATTCAACTCCTCAAAAAGCCCCAGAACACCAATTTTTGAAAAATAGAGTTTCAAGCGAACAAGTGATTATTGTTTTTTCAATCATATGTATTTATGCTAAAATTATATTGGAAATTTAACTCGTCAGAGCACCAAAAGCTCCAGTTTCGAAAAAATTGGTTATTTAGAAAGTAGAAAAATCCAAAGGGGGTTAAAAACCCTTTATTTAAACAAAAAAACAAAACAAAACCAAAAAAATTAATAAATAATTCAACAACCTATGCAAAGAATGTAATTAGAAAAAAAAGTGAGATTTTTCGTGTAAAAACACTAAATTTTAACATACAATCTTAAAAAACCTACTTTCGGCACAAGTTAGCGCAACTGAAATCAAAACAGGCGTGTAAAGGAGCACTTTGTGCACAACACCACGTCGCCACTTTTAGGTCTGAAGAGGTCTGTGGTTTTGTACGTAACAAAAATTGTAAAAAAACACCAAAAAAATACGAAAATAAAAAAAATTCTCACATAAATATGATGATTCGTAAAAAAAAATTAACACCACGAAATGATTCATTATTTAACGTATTTTCATGAAAAAATATCATTCCCCTCAAAAGTGAATTTAAAACCACGAAATCATTAGTCATACATCAGCGTTTTCGTATTAGCGGGATACTTTGAGCGAAGAAGTAGGAGGTTGTGTTACTCATCCCCCTCCCATGACCACTACGGTTGAGTTATGGCTCTTGTGGCTTTTGTTTCTTATAGAGGAGAGATGTACACAACTTCTACGTGTATTTTCAACCAGAAAATGGAATGTCACTTTTTGGACTTTTGTCCACCTAGAATCGCAATCGGCCCCACTGTGCGGCGTAACCGGCTACTCATCTCTGTGCACCCTTCATAGTTGAACGTTGCCACAATTTCTTCAGTTTGGGAATCTGTGTTAGTTGCATACATCAATTTTTGAAGGGGCAGATTCACTCCTGAACTTTTATGTAAATTATTCATTGCATTTTTCAGGTCGCAAAAATTGAAAATAAAACCATGTTATGTTGCAGTTCGAACGATTTTGAAGGACTTCGAGAAAATGAAAAACTTTCGCTTCCCAAGTTCATGAATTGTTTTTAGTAATTTATCGTGTTACAGCTTCTATTTTCAATGTATATTTTGTCGTTATATTTTCCAACAATTTTCATATTATATTTTTTTAGAGGGTTCTAATGTAAGAAAAATAACAGATGTGAATTTTCAAATTAAGTATTCGTAAAAACATTCTTGAATCACAATTCCCTTCAAATCATTAGAGGACTCGAAGAAAATATAAAATTTCATCTTACTGGGTTGATGAACAAAGAAAATGATCATTTAGGTAACTTAATATTCTTCGTGATTTATGGTATTACAGATTTCATTTGATGTCTACATTCTGTGGATATATTTCTCTAATAGTAAGCGCACTCCGCTAAAAACGTCCCATCGCATTAACGTTCACAATCGCACTTCGCTAGAAACGAAACATCCCATTAACGTTCCGAATCTTAATACGTATCCAAACAAGTTTTCAAACGATATTTTCAAAAAAAGTCGAGGGCTTACCGGATAACTACATGAGTATCCTAGGTGCATACTACGCAAAAGTAAAGTGCATTCTTATTTCTCACTTCAGCTTAATTGGCCGAATCATGTTGCGTTTATAACAAATTTTTCGATGAATGCAGGATAATCAAAAAAAACTGTTCGAGAAATTCGTGAAGCCCAGAGGAGAGAATTTAGTTCCACATCAGTTAGTACCGACAGAAGATTTCCACGATGAATATTCAAAGCAGGCTACTTCAACGAGCGTGAATATCGTACCTCTTTGGAGTAAGGTTTCAAAATCTATGAGTCGAATTGAAAAGTACATACAAACTATCTATTCTGTAAGCATTCAATTTATTTTATATAACAGATGAACGTGAATTTCTGTCCAACTTTATTCCATTGAGGAGCATTTTTTTTAGGAATTGCCGATTAATACAACGAGTATAACGACGATAGTACATGACACACTGACACTGAAGAAGAAGAAGCAATTTTTGAAAAAAACAGAAATAGAAGAAGTATACCTTGATCTAAAAAATTCGAAAATACCAGTTCCAAAAATATTGATCAAAATAATCTCCTATCGTGTACCACGTCCTATTCCTGAAAATAGACAAGAAAGAAGTTCTAATCCGACTTCTGAAAATTTAGAAGAAAGAACTTTTTATACCTTACAAGACCCTTATAAGATAGCCATCGTCGTTCACAATGAAATAGATCCAATCTCCGAGAGAATATGTGGGACAAAAGACGATAATTTTTGTAATCAGAATGGTTGGTATATACATGAAAAAAATGAAAGTATTTACTGCTGCAGTTTGAACGAGCAGGTGTTCGAAAATCACGGTTATAATGAAGTGAACAATTTGCCCTTCAATTTAAATTATGTAATTGTGAAAAAGGGTGATGATCAAGGTAAAGGTAAAGAAATTAAAAACATTGTCAATATACTAAAACTAATGCCACCATGTTCAGAAATTACTCCGAATTTATTAAGATTTTGCTTTTCAATAGATACATTATAAAATAACTGTTGCCCTCGATAAGTTCCAAGTAGTAGTTGAAGCTGAAAAATCGATCATCGAATTTTTCGATATTATTGTATAAATGCTTCCTACGGGATTGAAATCTCTAATAAACACAAGTTCAGTACTTTTTCGTGACCTTGAATAAATTTTTTTTCAATGAACTGAACCAGACAAGTTCATGAACTTGACAGTACATTTTATATACATACATACATGTATTGTTGGTTGCTTCATGTGTACTGAAGGTACAATCGTATTTTTTTTTATTAGATTAATTTAGGTATAATATCGAACATATCTATTTATCTGATTTTTTTTGTCATTTTCCACATTTCTTCGAGTTAACACTTTATTTTTTCCTCAACTTATCGTTTGCCACCATTTTTTTCCTGAACCTAAAACCTAGCGTTTTTTATTTTATTGTTTTTATGCTCTCATCCCAAATCGGTTCATTCTGTATTGTATAACATTTGGTCTAGTATTTGTTAGTTTGTAATTTTACGGGTAATGTTTCGTTCAAAAATAAAGCTATAAAATGTAAATCGGATTTATTATTTTGATATTTTTCACATTATGAATATCATGTTGAAATAAACAGCGTCTTTGATTTCGATGAAATATTCAAGAAATTGTGAGTTTAATTTTGAAAGTAAAAAACATACCAGCTCTACTACCTTGACCCCGCCTTAGCGAGGATCGTTAACGCTTTTGTTGATGCTCAACCCGAGAAGAGATAAGTATCGTATGATTGGCCAAGCAAATATTTGCCTCCCAAGTGTACAGTTCGAGGGTTGAAATCTTGCCCATCGATAAAATCTCATCAAAGTTGATCAAATTTGATGAAATAAAATTTATTTTATCAAATTTGATCTAAACGGTATTGGATTTCGTATGATACAACTTCATCGATTTATATCAAACAACTGGCCAGATATAATTTGATAATCTAATCAAAGTTGATGATATTTAATATATTCCGACAAAAATTACATACTCGTATAAAATCATCAAATTTGATGAAATAGGATCCAATAAATCTTCGCACAATATTTAATCCTCCCTCCTCCACTGACTCCTTTTTCGGCGATAATCAAACCATAATTACCAATCTGTTCAACTAGCTAAAATCTGTCCAACTTTTCTCCCAAATCTAAGCATTCATCTATCTATGCCTCTGGCCTCAGTAGCAATATATGGCACGAAAATGGAGAAAATTAAAGTATAATAAAATTTCATCGAATCTTATCAACCAACTGTCCAGAAATAATTTGATACAACCTGAATAAAGTTGATCCAATATGATGAAATAGGATCTAATTTCATCAAATTTGATCTTCAGATGCTAATATGATTTAATGAAATTACATCGAATTTCATCAAATTATTTGCGGTCATTTTTTTACCAATTTCTTTTTTCTCAGGCATGCTAATTCAACTCTCTGATGCACTTATCCCAAAACTTCACCTATGAAATATACCTCGAGCATGTCTCTGGCATTTGAAGGATTTTCCAAAGCAACCCACACTACATCGCAAAGTTACCAATAACGGTAATAAAATTGTTCCATCTCAACACAAATATCCGCCAACTTGATCACCAAAGTACTTGTAAGAAACATCAACGCGCACCCAGCGAAAACACCCTCTCCACAAAATCAAACCGCAAGGTTAAAGATTTATTCATTAACAATTAACAATGTGAAAGTTTTAATATACAGAAAAATAACTGCCGGTAAACTTAAGGCTAAATTATAAATTTAATAGCATAATATAAAACCAAGAGGCAAATACTCTTCTGAACAATTAAAAAAAATTTCCAAAAAACAAAATTACAATAAATTCTTTTCAACAATAACAAAACGTATAACAAACCTACACGATCGAATAATAAATCGGCGTGTTTTAGTCATTTTTTGGCAATTTTAGCGTTTTTTGAAAATTTCGTTTACCCCAAAAAAAAACGTTTTTCTCGCCGACTTACCGTTTTTCCGCCAAAACTGACCACAAAAATGGACTCTAAGCCTTCGAATACCCCTTATGAGACACCTTGCGCGAAAATCTGAGACCGAAAATTTTTTCACCCAAAAAACGAAGAAGCCTATAGGTCGTGGATTTTTCGAAATTTCGACGAATCCAAAAAAATCGAGATTATGAGCGTTATCGACTAATTTGAGGTCGCTGATTTCGAATCTGGCGTTCATTTTTCGCGTACTCGCGATCTTCAGGTCCAAAACGCGATTTTCACAGAAAAAATTCCATTTTCAGGCGGTTGCCGTAACGATGGACGGAAACGGAGCACAGATTCGAAATCTGCGACCTCGAATTAGTCGATAACGATCATAATCTCCGTTTTTTTTGGATTCGTCGAAATTTAGAAAAATCCACGACCTATAGGCTTCTTCGTTTTTTGGGTGAAAAAATTTTCGGTCTCAGATTTTCGCGCAAGGTGTCTCATAAGGGGTATTCGAAGGCTTAGAGTCCATTTTTGCGGTCAGTTGTGCCCGAAACCGCGAGTTTTAGTCATTTTTTGGCAATTTTCGGTCTCAGATTTCCGCGCAAGGTGTCTCATACATTCTCGTATATCGTAAAGCGAAGACTTACATTATAAATTTTAACACGTTTTCTGTGCCATTTCTCTCAATGTTTCGCTGATTCTCAAGGGAATCTCACTTCACTTGTGTTGTACTTTGTTCATTGCTAATGAGAATGAAAACTGGATTTGCTCTGTGTAAATTTTTCCGATCGGGGATACGAAAAATTCGCCACAACGTATCGTAAAACTATTGACAATTTGCCATATGCAATACCTTACGAATCTCATTTGTTTATTTTTGTAGCATATGTGTCAATTTTGTAGTCGTAACGTTTGCACTTCAGTAATGTTTTCCTTCGCAATACTTCATACCTACTCGCACGGTGTAACGTAATACAGTGATACACTTCGTGATAGAAAATTATTGTTTCTACGTCTCTTTGATATAAAGACTAAGAAAAAAATTCACCTCGATAATAAAACATGTATAAGGGCTGTAACATATAAAATTTTCCTTTTTTAGATTTCAGTGATCCGAAGAAAGAAGATTCCTTCTTCTTGGCTTATTATCCTAGTGATCAGATTTTTGCTTCAGTTGATCCAATAACCATATCAAATGCTGTAAATCAGGAATACACGAAATTTATTATAAAGGGCATGATGGGATAAGATAGTCGAAAATGCCCCCGAGAGCTTTTCGAACGGTTTCTAGGGCAAAAGGTGGCCCACATCGAAAAAAAATTTCGACAAAAATTTCAGGCTCCAGTTGCGCCTATTTTCGGAGATATAGGCAAAAACAAGTTTTTCGATTAAAATTTTTTTTCTCGCCATATTATAAAGGTCGAAAGTTGAAATTTTATTTATAGTATCTTGACAATAAAAGGGTTTTTCAGTAATTTTTTCAATTTTTTTCGATCAATTTTAAAAGAGTTATGCAATTTTTAAAATTTCAAACCGCCATTTCTATGGCAAGTTTTCGAGGTGCAATTATGAAAAAAATTCCATAAAATGTATCTTTTACCACCAAACATACCATAAAAATTTCAGAATTTTTGGAGTGGTGCAACATAGTCAAAAAAATAAAAACTATTGCAGCGCGCTATAAACCAAGCGGTTCGGTACTATGCGCGCTGTAGGCCGAACGAACGTTACACGACGTTGCGTCGCCGCCTTAACAGTGCGTAACAGCTTAACTGATCTTCTCGCGTTTAAAACATTACTTAGGCTTATATTTTTTCCTTTTTGGTTTACTTATAAGTGAACTCCTACAACTGATTAAATCAATTAATAGGCCTATTCCGTTTGTTTATTTAAAGAAAAAAATTCTTTCACCATAAAAATAACAAATATTAAAAAATTATAATAAAAATAATTATACTTATTCTTATTAATAGAATATGATTATTTTTATTATAATTTTTTAATAATCGTTAATTTGTATGGTGAAAGAATTAAGATATATCTTAGCTGCTTTGAGAAATGGCTACAGATGCACGCGATGCCATGCACTATACCCCTTGACCGCCAAGTACACTTGATTTGTTAGTATTATTATGTTGTTTTCTAATGACTTCCGATTTTTAAGGGTTGGTAATTTTTGTAATTTCGTATTTTTTATAACTTTTTTTTACATTTTTTCTTTCTCTTTATTTAACAATTTTTATAATAAATTATAATAATTGAATTAAAATATTTAAATTTAATTTTTTTATTAGCTTTAATTAATTCTTTAATCTTAATTCTTCAAGAATAACAAAAACTTTTTAACGATTTTTAAAAATTTGTTTGGCATTACTATGATGTAAAAAAAAAAAAAAAAAAAAACTTCAAACAAAAAATATTAAAAATCCAATTTTATATTCATTAGATTTTAATTTTTGAAATGTTTGCGATGAAGCAAAACGAAACACTGAATATAACACTACAAGTGCTTGAGTAACATTTCGAAACTATTTTTCTACAGTTATCGTGCAAAATATCACCATCATTTATTTTTTCCCCTAATATCTTTGAAAACTTATTCGCATCTTTTTCAGAATTGATAGTTTTTTAAATGTCGCTATTTTTTTAATATACCCCTTGACCGCCAAGTACACTTGATTTGTTAGTATTATTATGTTGTTTTCTAATGACTTCGGATTTTTAAGGGTTGGTAATTTTTGTAATTTCGTATTTTTTATAACTTTTTTTTACATTAATTTTTCTTTCTCTTTATTTAACAATTTTATAATAAATTATAATAATTTTAAAATATTTAAATTAAATTTTTTTATAGCTTTAATTAATTCTTTAATCTTAATTTCTTCAAGAATAACAAAAACTTTTTAACGATTTTTAAAAATTTGTTTGGCATTACTATGATGTAAAAAAAAAAAAAAAAAAAACTTGAAACAAAAAATATTAAAAATCCAATTTTATATATTCATTAGATTTTAATTTTTGAAATGTTTGCGATGAAGCAAAACGAAACACTGAATATAAACACTACAAGTGCTTGAGTAACATTTCGAAACTATTTTTCTACAGTTATCGTGCAAAATATCACCATCATTTATTTTTTCCCCTAATATCTTTGAAAACTTATTCGCATCTTTTTCAGAATTGATAGTTTTTTAAATGTCGCTATTTTTTTAAAAATAAATTAGATCTAATACACTTTTCATTATGCGACATTTTCGAAATTAATTATTTGAATTTAGAATTTATCACAATATATAAAAGTCAAAAAATTTTGGTTAGTGTTCTTATAGTGAAGGGGTTATAATATTACATGCAAACAGAAGCATGATATGTAACGATTTTTGCAAACTGAAGTGGTCTTCCTCTTTATTATAATAAGGAGGAGAAAAATATTAATAAGAATATAATTATTTTTATCATAATTTTTTAATATTTGTTATTTTTATGGTGAAAGAATTTTTTTCTTCAAATAAACAAACGGAATAGGCCTATTAATTGATTTAATCAGTTGTAGGAGTTCACTTATAAGTAAACCAAAAAGGAAAAAATATAAGCCTAAGTAATGTTTTAAGCGCGAGAAGATCAGTTAAGCTGTTATGCACTGTTAAGGCGGCGACGCAACGTCGTGTAACGTTCGTTCGGCCTACAGCGCGCATAGTACCGAACCGCTTGGTTTATAGCGCGCTGCAATAGTTTTTATTTTTTTTGACTATGTTGCACCACTCCAAAAATTCTGAAATTTTTATGGTATGTTTGGTGGTAAAAGATACATTTTATGGAATTTTTTTCATAATTGCACCTCGAAAACTTGCCATAGAAATGGCGGTTTGAAATTTTAAAAATTGCATAACTCTTTTAAAATTGATCGAAAAAAATTGAAAAAATTACTGAAAAACCCTTTTATTGTCAAGATACTATAAATAAAATTTCAACTTTCGACCTTTATAATATGGCGAGAAAAAAAATTTTAATCGAAAAACTTGTTTTTGCCTATATCTCCGAAAATAGGCGCAACTGGAGCCTGAAATTTTTGTCAAAATTTTTTTTCGATGTGGGCCACCTTTTGCCCTAGAAACCGTTCGAAAAGCTCTCGGGGGCATTTTCGACTATCTTATATCCCATCATGCCCTTTATAATAAATTTCGTGTATTCCTGATTTACAGCATTTGATATGGTTATTGGATCAACTGAAGCAAAAATCTGATCACTAGGATAATAAGCCAAGAAGAAGGAATCTTCTTTCTTCGGATCACTGAAATCTAAAAAAGGAAAATTTTATATGTTACAGCCCTTATACATGTTTTATTATCGAGGTGAATTTTTTTCTTAGTCTTTATATCAAAGAGACGTAGAAACAATAATTTTCTATCACGAAGTGTATCACTGTATTACGTTACACCGTGCGAGTAGGTATGAAGTATGCGAAGGAAAACATTACTGAAGTGCAAACGTTACGACTACAAAATTGACACATATGCTACAAAATAAACAAATGAGATTCGTAAGGTATTGCATATGGCAAATTGTCAATAGTTTTACGATACGTTGTGGCGAATTTTTCGTATACCGATCGGAAAAATTTACACTGAGCAAATCCAGTTTTCATTTTCATTGGTCAATGAGCAAAGTACAACACAAGTGAAGTAAGATTCCCTTGAGAATCAGCGAAACATTAAGAGAAATGGCATAGGAAACGTGTTAAAATTTATAATGTAAGTCTTCGCTTTACGATATACGAGAATGTATGAGACACCTTGCGCGGAAATCTGAGACCGAAAATTGCCAAAAAATGACTAAAACTCGCGGTTTCGGGCACAACTGACCGCAAAAATGGACTCTACGCCTTCGAATACCCCTTATGAGACACCTTGCGCGAAAATCTGAGACCGAAAATTTTTTCACCCAAAAAACGAAGAAGCCTATAGGTCGTGGATTTTTCGAAATTTCGACGAATCCAAAAAAATCGAGATTATGATCGTTATCGACTAATTCGAGGTCGCTGATTTCGAATCTGCCGTTCATTTTTCGCGTACTCGGGATCTTCGGGTCCAAAACGCGACTTTTACAAAAAAAAATCCATTTTCAGGCGGATGCCGTAACGATGGGGGAAAACGGAGCACAGATTCGAAATCTGCGACCTCGAATTAGTCGATAACGATCATAATCTCGATTTTTTTGGATTCGTCGAAATTTCGAAAAATCTACGACCTGGCTTCTTCGTTTTTTGGGTGAAAAAATTTTCGGTCTCAGATTTTCGCGCAAGGTGTCTCATAAGGGGTATTCGAAGGCGTAGAGTCCATTTTTGCGGTCAGTTGTGCCCGAAACCGCGAGTTTTAGTCATTTTTTGGCAATTTTCGGTCTCAGATTTCCGCGCAAGGTGTCTCATACATTCTCGTATATCGTAAAGCGAAGACTTACATTATAAATTTTAACACGTTTCCTATGCCATTTCTCTTAATGTTTCGCTGATTCTCAAGGGAATCTTACTTCACTTGTGTTGTACTTTGCTCATTGACCAATGAAAATGAAAACTGGATTTGCTCAGTGTAAATTTTTCCGATCGGTATACGAAAAATTCGCCACAACGTATCGTAAAACTATTGATAATTTGCCATATGCAATACCTTACGAATCTTATTTGTTTATTTTGTCGCATATGTGTCAATTTTGTAGTCGTAACGTTTTCACTTCAGTAATATTCTCCTTCGCAATACTTCATACCTATTCGCACGGTGTAACGTAATACAGTGATACACTTCGTGATAGAAAATTATTGTTTCTACCTCTCTTCGATATTATTTTGTCGTTATGATTTTCGAATTTTATTGTTTAATGCTAATGATTATGTTTTGCATTGCGGGTAAAATGCCTACTAATATTTAGACTAAGAAAAAAATTCACCTCGATAATAAAACGTATATAAGGGCTGTAACATATAAAATTTTCCTTTTTTAGATTTCAGTGATCCGAAAGAAGATTCCTTCTTCTTGGCTTATTATCCTAGTGATCAGATTTTTGCTTCAGTTGATCCGATAACCATATCAAATGCTGTAAATCAGGAATACACGAAATTTATTATAAATTTCTGCCCGATTTCAAATGTATCTACTTTTACTTCAATAATAGCCAATGAAAAGGTATGGAAACCCGGTGATTACGATGAATCTCTACAATATTCCAAATGCTACTCTCCCATCCTATTTCTTGGAGAGCCACTCCCGTTCTCACACTACTACAGGGTTGGTTTCCAAGTGAGTGAATATTGTGCATAATTATATTGTTTAAGAACATTTTTTTTTGTGTGTGTGAAAAATATTCACTTGCATTATTTTCAAAGATTTTTTTCGACTTCAATCTCTTAAATGAATATAAGATGAAAACGGGTAATCTGTCGGCCGCTGATGACTATCCCGGTAAGGTATGTGGAACTATGCTTTTACTTTGTGATTATGATTTGATGTTCAATGTGATATTAATAATCTGAACTTGCTATTTTCAGCGCATATTTCTTTACGAATTTTATAGAATTCATTTTGACTGGGACTCCCTTCGGAATTATGGAAGCCAGCATCGAATTGTAATGTACCGAAGACCCGAAAACCAACAAATTCCCCAATGTGATACACAAAATATGGAATTCAACAATGTACATGAAGAAACTGTTAAACATTTGTATGATGAGGTAATGCTTATAAACAACGTCTACATAACTTCCAAATTATAAGAACTTCTCATTTAGTAATGCAAACTTTTTCTTTCTAGAATAATCAAAAAAAAAATATAGAGAAAATCATCTTTAAATTATCGTGCATATTAGTAGAAGAATTTGATTAATGTGCCTGCTCCTCTTTTAAATTTCACAGAATTTATCCCCGAATACATTATTAATAGGAACTATACCAATCGATACGTTAGAAGCCAAAAAAAATTGGATAAGTATGGGGAATGATTCGAGACCATTTTATTTGGATATGAAAAAGAAGAAAATTCCTGTACCAAAACTTATCGTTAAACTCATCATATATCGAGCTCCTTGGTTAAATGGAGGCAAACTGGAGAGAACACGAGGGTTTCATTTCCGAAAAAGATGAGTATGCTATCGCCATTGTGGTACATAATGAATTAGGTAACGAAATTAAAAAAGTTTGTGGCTCAGATGGGCCTGAGAATGCTTGCACAAAATACGGTTGGTTTGTGAGTGACAATGAAAAAGATGAAGGAGTTTATTGTTGCGACTATAACGATGAATTTTTCAAATATAAATTCCACTATTTCAAGTTGGAGTCCTCATCTGTGTTCGATTTAAATAATGTCCTTTGGAAAAGGGGTGAAGGCAATATCAAAAATGAATTTAGGAATATCGCTAAAGATATTCGTTCGAAAAGCGAATCAATTCCCGAAAAATAAAATGTACTACCTATCTGTATATAATTAACAACTCATAATGTTTCGCTTAAATTGTAGAATCGCTGAATTTATTAATGAAGCAAATTTACTATCGATTGTGAACTCTGTAGCTCACTTTACAAATTCTTATAATTTAGGCAATTTTTTCATTCAGATTTTACCATATAGGCAGCTTGTGTTTTCCAAATTTAACGAATTAGGCAGCGGCGTAATGTGGAGAGAATTAGCACAGAATGAATGAAAAATAGAGATATAGATTCCATAGCATATCCGAAGAGCGGACTTACCTATTTATTTTGTTTCAATACTTCATTCATGTATAAAATAAATTTTTTTCGTTGCCCAATTTGTGAAATCTGGAAAACACAAGCTCCTTCACGGTAAAATCTGAAAAAAATTTGCCTACATTGTGAATACTTGGACAAATCAGCTGCTCATTTCATAACTAATTCAGTACTTCTACATTTTAGATGTAACATATACCCAAATCTTCAGAACTACATACTCGATTACGCAGAGGTAATTGAAGTAAACTTGGTCGAATGTTTTTTTTTTTTTTTTTTTTTTTTTTTTTTTTTTAAGGGCTAGTTTTGTCATCAAAATCATAAACAAACGAATTAACAACAGATGCTTACTTGGTAAAGTTCAAAAGAATAAAATGTATATAAATTTTACGTTTTCATTTATTTTTATTCAAAACGTTTGTAATATTTCTTGAGTTAGGTATGAAATTAGACAGAAACGCGAGTATTTAAATTCTCAATCCAATATGAGCAGTTCATGTTCATATAGCATGTAAATCTACTACAGGGTTAAGTAGATTCTATAATATTTATATTGTACTAGGTTTTATTTATACATTCAAAACGTTTGTAATATTTCTTGAGTTAGGTATGAAATTAGACAGAAACGCGAGTATTTAAATTCTCAATCCAATATGAGCAGTTCATGTTCATATAGCATGTAAATCTACTACAGGTGTTAAGTAGATTCTATAATATTTATATTGTACTAGGTTTTATTTATACATTTCATAATTTATTCATTTTATTTTGTCGCTACAAATTTAGTATATGAATTATATTAATAATTGAAATGAATGAATTAAATAGAAATATAAAATGAAAAAATAAAATAAGAGACGAATTAAATAAATTGAATATATGTTGAAAAATTAATCGAATAACTGAAATAAACTAGGAAAAATAAATTAGGCAAGTAAATAAAACACAATAGATTAAATGAAAAATAATGAATAATCAGTAAGATGAAAAAATCAATAGATGATCAACTGTAGGTAAATAATTCGAATAAATAAATCCAATACACAAATAAATAAATGAAATATTTCAAAAAAATATAATGGTTTAAATAAAACACACAAATTGAGTTAAGAAATAAATATTAGCCAATTTTCATTTACATTTTTCATTTCCAAATTTTCAATTATTATTTAATTCATGACATTTTTTTATTTTGTACATTTTGTTAGCCTATCTGATTTGTTTTATTCAATAAATTAATTTTTTTATTTTATTTATTTTTAATTTATGTTATTCTAGTATTCAATTTGTTATACATATATATTTCCTAATCAATTTATTTTTTATTTTATTTATTTATTTATTTATTCATTTATTCATTCATTCATGTAATGAATTGATTTTATTTATATTTTCATTCAGCTATATATTTACTTTATTTAGGTATTATCTAATTCATTTTATTTATACAATTATGGTTTCTCCATTTACTTCCTTATTTATTAGCTGAGTTTTTAACAAAACGATAGCTATTACAGCCTACCTGATTTGGGAAGGGAAGGTCGGGGGAGGGTGGTGTCTTCAAATCTTTGCGTTTCAGACCATTTGTAATCATCTGGCAAATGTCCAACTTTTTGGATATATATTCATATTTTTTTTCCCCACGCGTAGTGCCGGCGAGTATTCATAAAATTCGCTCAAAATTTGGTGAGGAACTCTTCTTGAAAATGCGCAGAAGAGTTTTTTTTTTTTTTGAAAACTTTCAAAATGACGGATCACTCAAATTTTGAGGGGGGCTGGAGAAGAGGCAAATAGCTCAAATTTTTCGTTTTTGATCTCATATGAAAGAGTGAGTCACGGACACCAACATATTTAAATTTCAGCTTCCTAAGTGCATTTTGAGGCGAGTTAGCAAAAACCTGTTTTTGAGGAAATTGCGTTTTTTGTGTCACTCACTTTGCGCAGGCGGGTGAGGATAAAATTCTCTCAAAATTCGGTGAGGAACTCTTCTTGCAAATACGCAAAAATATTTTTTTGTTTTTTCGATAAATTTCAAAATGGCGGATCACTCAAATTTTGAGGGGGCTGGAGAAGGGGCAAATAGCTCAAATTTTTCGTTTTTGATTTCATATGAAAGAGTGAGTCACGGATACTAACATATCCAAATTTCAGCTTCCTAAGTGCATATTGAGAGGAGTTAGATCAAAAAACGGCTTTTTGAGGAAGTTTTGAGTCATGAAATTTCTTGAATCTTCCATATCTCCCCACCAAATCAAGTTAAAGAGGTCAAATTTTGTGTGTGAGGTTAGTTGGTGACCACAATATGACCTCTTGAATTTGGATCAAAATGGATTCAAAATGGCGGATTATCAAAATTTTGAGTAGAGCTTGAGGAGCCTCAAGTTGGTAAAAATGTAATTAATATAAATTCATATGGTTATTGGGGATACGTTGTATACTATATCCCGAATTCACTTTCATACATGATGTTGAAGGGGGAAGGCGGGGTTATCAACCTAAAATAGTGGTGGGGGTACAGGAGGGGTCGAAAATTTTTTATTGCTGTGTCATATGATAAAATGAGCCCAAGTGACAAACGTATTTTGATTTTAGCTTCCTCAGTGCTTTTGGAGGGGAGTTAGAGCAAAAAACGGCTTTTGGAGGGGAAATTGCTGCAGGAAATTTCATGAATCTTCCAAATCGACCTAGAATGGTCAAACTTTGTGTGTAGGATTAGTTTGTGACCAGAATATAACCTCTCAAATTTGAGTCAAAATGGATCCAAAATGGTGGATTATCAAGATTTGAAGATAATTTGAGCACCCTCAAATAGTTGTAATTTAAGAAATATGTGTTCAGATGATTATTTCATGGCAAGAAATACTACATTTGTGCCAAATTGAACTTCTTAAGTGTTTTTGGAAAGGATAGGGTAGAGGTTTTCAGACTTGGTATTGAGTGTGGCCTGTAGCGATGAACGGTTGAGCATGGTTATTACTAAATCAAAACAAGCCCCAGTTAAAAACTCAGCTCCAGTAATGTGGCATGGCTGCCTACGTTTTTTTTTTATTTAATCGGTTTATCATATAATTTATTTTATTAATTTATTTATATGTTTCATTTGAATTACGTATTTATGTATGATTCAACTGTTAATTTATTTTATTTTATTATTTATTCAATACATTCTATTCTATTGTATTTTACTTCATTTATTTAATTAATCGTATACACATCAATAATGGTTATGAAGGGCAAGAGGGGAAGTTTAAGCTAAGTTTTTATTTTATTATTTTTTTTTACGAGCCGTTTACAGCAGCTACAACAGTTGAAATGATTATAATTGAATATCAATTTAATTAGGACAGAAAAGGTTGTCTGATAGCGTGGTTTTTAACTTGTATACGAATATAGTCAAATCAGAACTGGATTTTTTCTCGGAACACTTCGGGAAGTACTCGGGACCCTTTGTATGACTGGTTTTTCCCCCTTTTATTACTATGTTCGTCAAGCCCGATTAAGTCTTAAGCAAGCATGCTTATAAGAAGTACATTAATAATTAATTAAAGCAGTATTTACAAGTTTCATTAGAGAAATGAGGATGAAGTAAAATAATACTACGTATTTATCAACGAACAAAAAGGTAGAAATAAAGTACGAAGTGGTAACAATAAAAAAAAATCAAATTACGAAAACAAAATCTCATAGGTATAAATGATCCTTATTATTGCGTATTTGTGTAATTTTTTTATTGTTGTTAGTTTCATCGAGTATCATATTTTTAAATTCTTTTCACGAAATAGTAATTTGAGATTTTTTGTTAGTTGTATTTAATTTTTTCTTGAATGAGATATGTTTGGAAATTATATTAATTTGTGCATATTCAAGGTAAATTTAGAAAAAAAAAAAACATTACCCTTAGATGAAAAGCTCCAAAAACAGAACCGTTATTCGGGGAAAAAATGCATTTTTCCATTGTATTCATTATACATTGACTTCCTCATTTGCTTTAGTAAATACGTAATTGTGTGTTTTGTCCAAAATTCTTCTATGATTTTTTAAGATCAGCTACTATTATTGAGATTTTATTTTCGTTTTATTGATTGTTCCTAAAGCGAAAAAATATTTTTCATACTTTCATAGGTACCTCTGTCCTTTTAGCAATTATGGTAGGGAGACTATCATACTTGTAACACCCTACTTAACTGAACATATTGACAGGGGCGAAACTAGAGTAATTTATTGGGGGGGGGGGGGTGGAATACCCTTAATTTTGCCGACTTAGTAGCCTTCAAATGATGATTTTTGCCGACTTAGATTTTTATATTACATCGCTGCAATCGGCAATTCATTGAGTAGGTATTCGTGTGCAATGGAAAAAACAATAAAGCGAGAATAATAATACCTATTTTTCCTATAACAAATTAACGATTACATCGATTTGTTTATAAGATACATTAAAATAACAATCAAATAGATATGTAGGTCAGTTTAAAAGATGAAAACTAAACAGTTCTTCTTGTTTTAAAAAGCTACCGGTAGGCTTATAAAGTTGATTTTCTCACATTTAATGATATTTTTTTGGAACCATCATCAGTTTTAGCCATTTTTCAACATGGTGTACCCGAGTGAAAAATCTGAAAAAATTCCACGTGGTTCGGGGGTCAAGGGAACATCTAAAAATATCTATTTCATAATTGTGCCAAAGCGTTATCATGGTAAAAAAAATAAAGTTAAAAAACCGTTTTTAGTGGAGGTAAAATCATTTTAGGGTTGCTAATTTTTTCCAAGAGAACCCCTATGAAACGGTACAACATACTAAACTTTTAATAAAATCAGTCAACAACATATTGCGTAAAAGAAAAATTCGAATTAGTTTTTTAATTAAAAATTAATTTCTCAAAAACGAGGGGGCGCGGGCGGGGGGTCTGAAACTTTGGCAATGGAAGTTTCTAAAGGGTACCTATCTACCTACCACCCAAGTTTCATCGAAATTGGACCCCGGGCCAGATTCACCATTCTTATCCTCCTATGCCTTTAACTACCTGATTATGAAGAAGAAATCGAACGATATTTTGAGAAGCTGAGTCTGTAGTCCAGTACACGTGTTAACGTGGAGTGATTGAGGGCTAAAATTTTTCTGCCGAAATTTGTAGCTAATAGTGTCCGTAATAATACCGAACTTTTCCCCAAAAATCACATCCTTGCTTCTCCCCGAAAATCCACATTTGTGCCCCCAAAACTTGTTTTTTGCCAATAACACGCGTTCTAATCTAGATACAGAAAAAAAGTCTCATTAAAAAATGAAGCTGAACAAATTTCCAACAAAAAATATTATTACACATTTTTTGCTCAACTTGATACAATCGTGAGAAAACGCCCTTGAAACCCGCTACTTTCATTGCACTTAGGGCCATAGCGCAACATTTGATATACTCCACCGCATTACGCTAATGTTTCATATCCTCATCGTGCAAATGACTACTGGCGTGGGAGAAATTTTGGTTTTTCTAGAAAATTGATCTATTTGTAGTATAATTATGAGTAGTATCGAATATAATGCAAAACAGTACAGGAATAATAGGGATTTTTCATATATATTAGAAATAGTTTGAAAGCACCTGATTATTGAAAAAATAAGTAAATAATTATTTTTCAGAAGTTCAGAAGGCAACATATCGCACTTGCAAACAAAAAATTTGAAAATTGTTAAAAACAATTTTTTTTTAACATTTTTTGATGTATGATAAAATTTTCAAAATTTGACCTAATTATTCAGGATATAAATATTAACTTGAAAGACTTAAATTTCTTTTGAGGTCATTTTACAACTATCAAACGCTATACCTGATGGATTTTTGAGAAAAACCAAAATTCGTTCACTCAAGTAGTCATTTGAGCGATGAGAACATAAAACATTAACGTAACGCGGTAAGGTATATCAAACGTCGCGCTATGGCCCTATGTGCAATGAAAGTAGTACGTTTCAAGGGAGTTTTCTCGCTATTCTATCAAATTGGACGAAAAATGTGTAATAATATTTTTTATTGGAAATTTGATAAGCTTCATTTTTTAAATTGATTTTTCAAATTTCCCCATGATTTTTTTTTTATTCATGATTAGATATTTCGAAGAAGGGCTGAGGATTGAACGAGAAATGATAGATAGAATCAAAGCCATTATAAAACCTACATATAACAATTTTTTCACGAAAAATTAAAATATAAAGATGGAAAATTAAACTAGTACCGAATCCATGTAGTGATAGGAATTGCTGAAACACCTTCAATTCTGAAGATAAGCAAAACGTACATATTTGAATTTTAATTTTTCCATGATTTTAGTCACATTACAAAAAAAAAATCATGGGGAAATTTGAAATTATTGTCAGCCCCTTCAAAAATGAAGATAGGCAAAAAGTGTTTACTACAATTTTTAATGCATTTTTTCTACCATCCTAGGTACCTACTTGAATGAACGATTTCAATCAAGTTTTAAAAAATGGAATTTTGGAAAAATTTTAAATCATCGTAGCTCCTTCAAGAATGAAGATAGGCAAAAAGTGTATACCACAAATTTTTTTGCAATTTTTTTTTATCATTATAGATACTTAAATCAGTAGTTTCATTTAAATTTAAAAAAATATTATATGTTGTACTTCCATGTACAAATAGTTGCATACGATGAACACATAAGGGGACTGAGACTAGGTGCAAGTAACCACTCGCGAGCTAAGCAATATGTTGGTACTACTCTCCAATCCGGCCAATGTAGCAGTGCAGGGCATATAAATGTAACAAGTAAGTAAAGTTGGTAAATTATTAAAACATTAAAAAAATTTCACATAATTATGAACATTTTTTAAAAACGCGTATTTAATAACCTTTACAAACAAAAAATACATATCACGAATTATTAAAACATCTAACCAGACAAAAACTCTTGTAAACCACGAAAAACTTGAAAAATGTGAAAAAAATCATACCATGATCATCAAAAAAAAAAGCTTCATTCTTAAATTTTTAATAAACTTCCAACAAGAAATTCTTGATAAAAAATTCTCGTTTAGTCAGCAGTGTGTTATTATTCAACTTCTATGTAGAAATATTTTATTTAAAAAAGAATTCACACAAGCATAATTTTTAGCATACAAAGGGTATACCCGAATAAGGGGTGATTTTGGCCCCAAGCGCTTTTTGGCTCCTATACCCCTCAGGTGGTGTGCCTAGACTAGAAAAAATTTTTCGTCAAATTATAGCGCCGGTGCGTCAAGTCGCGGGCCCTGAAAAAATTCTGGGCCCGGGGGAAATTCTCCTCTTCCTTCCCCCCTCCCCCCCCTCTGCACAGGCCTAACATTACTGTAGTGTAATGAACGTTAAAACGTTAGGACTATCGTCCTTGAAAACTCAAGTACTTACGTACACATTCAATGTTTCGCAAAATTGTGGCATTACAGGTAGGAGCAGGCGACTAAGCGTTATCTTCTGCGCAACATTACATCACAATTTTACGAAATTTCATCATACGATATATGTGAAACAACGTCGTGATTTGTGAATTTCAAATTACAGGATTCCATTTTGTGTCGAGTTCGACTGAGTTACGCATTAGGATGGGAAAAAATGAGTGGGTGGGTGGGTTTGATACCTCCTTACTACAGTAAAATCAAAACTTCTGTTAGTGACTGAATCGTTATACGAAAATACGAAAAGTAAGTATTTTGCACGATACGTAGAACATCACGTGCGACTCAAGAACCATACGTCAATGCTGTTTAAACAAACTTCTTGATTTATTGGCACGTTTATCGCTACAGCCGAATAAAAATTTCAAATTTTTTTCGCACAGGTTACCCACTACAACTACAGTTTCAGTAGTAGACTACTTCGAAATCATGAAGCTACAGGCAATTTTCTTAGTGTTCCTAACAGGTGTATTTCATTATGCGGGTAATATTCTTTATCACTGAATCTTTAAAAACTGCACTAATATTCTACTTTTTTCAATGATACCTGATTTTTGTAGGTTCCCAAGAAGGCGCCTCACGTCCGGTAGTCTTATTTTATTACCCGGAACGAACAATGTACCTGTTGAGCGACGTGGAAACAGCAGAATTCGAATCTGGAAAAAAAAAGATCAAATTTACCAAGATCATCCTCCTTTGCCCTACACTTAACCACACACCCAAGGTCACAGAAAAATATCTTGAAATCGTAAATATTTTTTCTGCGTTAGAAAAGATATCGGTCTTCGAGAAATGTTCCGGGTACTCGAGGGAAAATCCTTCACCATTTTTAATACAAGATGTGACCAAGAACGCCGCGTTTACGAAGGGTTTTCTTGAAGAACAATATAAGTACGAAGAAACAGTACATACGATCAGTTTTCATGTGAGTTTGTATACATATATTATATATATCGATGTTGGTGTTAAAGTCTGTGAATATAAAAATTTATACTATACTTTCGATTGGACGAAATATTTCGACTATTATTAATGTACCTAATAGGGGTATTTATGTGATACTATTATTGTATCATTTTTCTCCAATCTTCATCTCAGTGTTGAAAAAAAATTCGTCAACATATTTATGAAAAAAAAATGTAAGCAGCCATGCCGCATTACTGGAGCTGAGTTTTTAATTGGAGCTTGTTTTGATTTACGAATAACCTTGCTTAACCGTACATGACTACAGGCCACACCCAATACCAAGTCTGAAAACCCCTACCCTATCCATTCCAAAAACACTTAAGAAGTTGAATTTGGCACAAATGTAGTATTTCTTGCCATGAAATAATCATGTGAACACATATTTCTCAAATTATAACTATTTCAGGGTGCTCAAATTATCTTCAAATCTTGATAATCCGCCATTTTGGATCCATTTTGACTCAAATTTGAGAGGTTATATTCTGGTCACAAACTAATCCTACACACAAAGTTTGACCATTCTAGGTCGATTTGGTGATGAGATATGGAAGATTCATGAAATTTCATGACTCAAAACTTCCTCAAAAAGCCGTTTTTTGATCTAACTCCTCTCAATATGCACTCAAGAAGCTGAAATTTGGATATGTTAGTATCCGTGACTCACTCTTTCATATGAAATCAAAAACGAAAAATTTGAGCTATTTGCCCCTACTCCAGCCCCCCTCAAAATTTGAGTGATCCGCCATTTTGAAAGTTTTCGAAAAAACAAAAAAAATACTTCTGCGCATTTTCAAGAAGAGTTCCTCACCAAATTTTGAGCGAATTTTATGAATACTCACCGGCGCTACGCGTGTGGGAAAAAAATATATATATACCAAAAAGTTGGACATTTGCCAGATGATTACAAATGATCTGAAACGCAAAGATTTGAAGACCCCACCCTCCCCCGACCTTCCCTTCCCAAATCAGGTAGGCTGTAATAGCTATCGTTTTGTTAAAAAACTCAGGTAATAAACAAAAAACAAATTACGACGTTTCACCGATACAGTCTACATGAGAGGAAACGTGTTGTACGAAATGTCTTTATTCGTTTCGATAATTTTTGGATGAATTTTTTCACTACTGAATTTCCGTTTTTACTTGATTTTTTAACAAAATGATAGAATTTATTGACATACATATATATTGTGTTGCATCCGGGTCTTTGAATGTACTTGTGACACCCAATATAATACCTAATGAGAGTTGTCGCACCTATCTATATAAAAACCTACATCAGAGGCGAAACTAGGGTGATGTATTGTGGTGGAATACCCTTAATTTTGCCGACTCAGCGTTCAAATGATTTGCCGACCAGTTTTTTATACTACATCACTGCAATCGGCTATTTATTGAGTAAGTATTCGGGTGCAATGGAAAAAACAATAAAACGAGAATCATAATACCTATTTATCCTATAACAAATTAACGATTACATCGATTTTTTTAAAAGATACATTAAAATGACAATCGAATAGATATGTAGCTCAATGTAAAAGATGAAAACTAAACAGTTCTTTTTGTTTTCAAAATCTACCGGTAGGCCTATAAAGTTGATTTTCTCACATTTAATGATATTTTTTAGAACCATTATCAGCGTTAGCCATTTTTCAACATGGCGTATCCGAGTGGAAAATCTGAAAAAATTTCACGAGGTTCGGGGTCAAGGGACTTTTAAAAATATCGATTTCTTGATTGTGCCAAAACGTTATCATGGTAAAATAAAATGAAGTTTAAGAACGGTTTTTAGTGAGGGTAAAATCATTTTGGGGGTTGCTGATTTTTTTTCAAGAGAATCCCTATGAAACAGTACAACATACTAAATTTTCAATAAAATCAGTCAACTACATATTGCGTAAAAAAAATTCGAATTGGTTTTTCAATTAAAAATTAATTTCTCAAAAACGAGGAGGGGCGAGGGGTCCGAAACGTTGGCAATGGGTACCTATCTACCTACCGCCCAAGTTTCATCGAAATTGGGCTCTGGGCCAGATTCACCATTCTTATCCTCCTATGCCTTAACGACCTGATTATGAAGAATAAATCAAACGATATTTTAAGAAGCTGAGCATGGAAAAATTAGAAGACATGAAATGTTTTCTGCTTGATAAATTAGTGATAATTCGGCATTGCATTGCATTGTCGGCAAAATTATTAAGTCGGGAACGACGAACGAGTCCGAAACTCCGAATATCTTAATCATTTTGTTTATTTTCATCATATTTTTCGGAGCATAGATACTAAAATTGCCGACAAAAAGCAGAATTTTTCGTTGGAGAAAATATTGGTGGCGGGGGGTTGTTCTGACCCTCAAAACCCTCCCTTAGTTTCGCTTCTGTATCATTATACCCGATGAAGGATGCAATAATGTACCTTAAAGCCGAAACTAGATGCAGCAATGCTTATACCCTTTTGCGAAGTGAACGAATGTCGAATGCGAAAGTTATCATTAATTTTAAAAACATTACATGTTCTGAAATTTTCTCCCTTTTCTTTTTTTTTTTTTTTGAAAACTCGTTTCAGACTTTATACTAGGTGTGGCCTGCAGACATGAAGAGGTTAGCGACGTTATTTACAAACTTGAACAAGCCCCAATTCAAAACTCAATCTCTCATGCTGCATAGCAGCTTACATTTGATTTTTCATGTCTAAATAATAGTTCTCTTCGAAAAAAGATAAATATTTTTCAAACACTGTGGAAAACGTACGAGTAAAATGATACGAAATATTTCGATGATCAATTTTCAGGTGAGAAACGATCAAGCAACGGAGAATATTTTACACAGAAACTAGCTAATACTAACTTTCCAAATGTCGACACGTATAAAAATCCGGTAAAAATATATGAGAATTTACGTTATTTTATAAGCTTTATTAACAATTTACCATTTGAAGAACTCCTCTCATGCTGCATAGCAGCTTACATTTGATTTTTCATGTCTAAATAATAGTTCTCTTCGAAAAAGAGATAAATATTTTTCAAACACTGTGGAAAACGTACGAGTAAAATGATACGAAATATTTCGATGATCAATTTTCAGGTGAGAAACGATCAAGCAACGGAGAATATTTTACAAACAGAAAATCTAGCTAATACTAACTTTCCAAATGTCGACACGTATAAAAATCCGGTAAAAATATATGAGAATTTACGTTATTTTATAAGCTTTATATAGGATAGAATAATATTTATTTTACATAGCGAACATGACAAGCATATTAATTGATCCTTGAGATTTGAAATCCCTTTAATAAGGATTCGGTTTGCAGTGAATGAAAGTAAAAAATTTTTTAAATTAAAAGTCTAAATAAAAAAATCACTAAGTCAGGTCAACTTTATACTGTGTCTATCAGTTGAAATGTCAATATTATAAAAATTATCAGCGGGTTCTCCTCGAGGAATTATTATTTATTCTACTAAGCATTTTTTGGGTTGCACAAATTTTGGGTCACTCTGTATCTTAACCAATGTAGCCCAAAAATGCATGCTTACAAAATATGCAATGATCATGTTACAACTAGTTCAGCAATATTTTTTCATAAAAAAATGAGCTAATTAAGATAAAGTCAGCTAAAAATCGAACTCTGATTCAAAAATATGAATTTAATAGTATGTATGTATACCTTATTTATATTTGTGATTTTTTTTGGCGGAGGATTTTTTAAGGTGCTACCCCTTGAAATTGTTACCTACTATGAAAAAATGATTTCCCGAAAATTTTGACCAAATTGATTAATATTAACCCGTGCCGGAAACGTGTTGAAGTGCTGATGATAATAGCAGCGCGTCGCGTCATTGTTACCTCGAATGAACCACGCGATGGAGTCTGTTCTGCGGCGGTACTGTATGGTATACTTCCATATAATTGTAATGAGAGTATAGCATATTAAAATAATTTTAATTTCAGAATATATGAAACAATATTCAATTTTATTGAAATTTGAAAAACACATTTTTTATGATAATTCGAGACAATCTGCAAAATATAATGTTTCTGATCTTCATTAATGCAAAGTTTATTATCATATTCGTCCAATAACTGCAGCCTTCATCAGCTGCGTCATCCACCACCTTCAGCTTTTCCATTGCTTTGTTGTTACTTGATATTTGCATTCCATGTAGATGCCGCATCGAGTAAAAAAGAACAACTTGGATCAAACTTAGTAAAAAATGTTTTTGTGTAGATAAATTTAGACAATGCAGTATTGGGTACTATCGTTTCATCAGTATTTTGATATTCATGCAATTTTTTCATTAAATCAAAGTCCAATTGTGCTGCTTTTTTTGCAAGGGTAGATAAAAACTAATGTTTCACGTATACATTGACATTTAAAAAATGAAAACAAATATCACAAAGCCCTTTTTTAATAGAAGAACCAAGCTTAAATTTACATCTGAATAAATAAATTTTTAAAGAATTAGTGGTTTTGGCCATCCAACAAGCAGGATGCACAGCACCTGGAAATTGAAAATTTACATTTTGTTCTAGTACCTACAAATCAAGCATAATTCAACGAATTCTTTAGTATCATTTCATATAACTTTTTTCAAGTTTTTCAAAAATTCGATTAAGAGAGATTTATCGCCATTGAAAATTTTGGCTACATTTGGTTCTTTAATAGCTGGTTGGAATTTTTTTTTTATCAATATTTGTCCATGCATCTTTTTTTTTTTTTTTTAAATTTATTTATACTGGCGTATAGTGTATTTGTTAATTACAGAACAGTAAGGATGGATTTTATATTTTAGCCCACAATTTTGAGGTTTTAAGAAAGTGTATAATTTTTTGTAGTTGTTGAGGATCGTCTTCAATAATGGTGTTTTGAATTTTTAGGGTGGTTCGGATTAATCGAAAGTAGGGGATTTATCGCAAAAGGAACAATTTGGGGTTTCTCTAATTCCTTGGTATAGGTGGTTATATGTAATTTTGGTGTGCCCTAAACGTAGTCTTGTAATTTTTACTTCTTCTAATCGATTGAGTTGGGAGAGATATTTCCAAGGAGTTATTTGTTTTTTATGTTCAAAGAGTTTATTAGTTAAATTTTGGGACCATGAATCTTGCCATAAATTATAAACTAGAGTTTTTACATGATTTTGAATGTCTTTAGGGATTGGGATAAAGATCGGGGACATTATTATCGCGTTTTTAGCCAAATTATCCATTATATCATTTCCAGTTATGCTGGTATGACTTTAATATAAGGTATTTTTTAATAATTTCAGTTCAGTGAGTTTCAGAGATATAATAGATGCAGTGCAGTATGACCGTAATTTCAGCTGTGAAAATGGAGGAATAGTTGGACTGCATTACGCAACAATGTTCTAAGTGAAATGAGGCGCCACACAGTGGGGCCGATTGCAAATCTAGGTGGACAAAATTCGAAAA
>VFXL01000316.1:0-20000 GCA_009761765.1 Phenacoccus solenopsis | reverse complement strand
ATGTAACTTTTTTACTTTTAAATAAGCGTACCTTATGTTTTTTGAAACGCTAAACTCGAATTTGATATTAGTTTTTTCCTTCCGCCCCTCAAAAAGCCCCAAAAGCCCAAATTTTTGGAAAATTGGGCTTCAGGGGAATAAATTATTTATGCATATCGAATTGTATGTTTTTGAGGTCGCTGAATTCGAATCTGAAATTTTTTTGTGATGCAACCCCTTGAAAAGCCCCAAAAGCCCCAAAGCAAAATTTTTGAAATATTGGGCTTCAAAGAAATAAGTTATTCATTCATGTTGAACTATATGTTTTCGAGTCGCTGAATTCGAATCTGAAATTTTTTTTGTAATATAGTCCCTCAAAAAGCCCCTAAAGTCTCGAAAACTCCAATTCTCAAAAAACTGAGCTTCAAAAAAAGCACAATGCATTTATATTGTGTAATATATTTTTGAGGTTGCTAAATTTGAATTTGAAATCATTTTTGGAATTCAACTCCTCAAAAAGCCCCAGAACACCAATTTTTGGAAAATAGAGTTTCAAGCGAACAAGTGATTATTGATTTTTCAATCATATGTATTTATGCTAAAATTATATTGGAAATTCAACTCCTCAGAGCACCAAAAGCTCCAGTTTCGAGAAAATAGGTTATTTAGAAAGTAGAAAAATCCAAAGGGGTTAAAAACCCTTTATTTAAACAAAAAAAAAACAAAAAACAAAAAAATTAATAAATAATTCAACAACCTATGCAAAGAATGTAATTAGAAAAAAAAACTGAGATTTTTCGTGTAAAAACACTAAATTTTAACAAAAATCCTAAAAAACCTACTTTCGGCGCAAGTTGGCGCAACTGAAATCAAAACAGGCGTGTAAAGGAGCACTTTGTGCACAACACCACGTCGCCACTTTTAGGTCTGAAGAGGTCTGTGGTTTTGTAGGTAACAAAAATTGTAAAAAAACACCAAAAAAATACGAAAATAAAAAAATCTCACATAAATATGATGATTTGTAAAAAAAAATTAACACCGTGAAATGATTCATTATTTAACGTATTTTCATGAAAAAATATCATTCCCCCAAAAGTGAATTTAAAACCATGAAATCATTAGTCATACATCAGCGTTTTCGTATTAGCGGGATATTTTGAGCGAAGAAGTAGAGGTTGTGTTACTCATCCCCTCCCATGACCACTACGGTTGAGTTATGGCTCTTGTGGCTTTTGTTTTTATAGAGGAGGGATGTACACAACTTTTGAGTGCATTTTCAACCAGAAAATCGAATGTCACTTTTTGGACTTTTGTCCACCTAGAATTGCAATCGGCCCCACTGTGCGCCATAGACTTGTTGATCGATCTTATTTTTGTTTTTAATGAGAAAAACTAATAATGAATGAAAGCATTCATGTTATTTAAATAATTTCAAAGACAAACAAGTGAAATTTGTTCAGTTTGATTGACTGGCTTTGTTATAATTTACATTACATCGGAAACTTGATGTAGTTAAAGTTTATGGCGCCTCATTTCACTTAGAACATTGTTGCGTAATGCAGTCCAGTTGGGAATTTTAAAGTTGAAATTTTTTTCTTTTACCGAAAATGCGTATCCTGAATATGATGTTTTTTTTGAGCCATCGGTGAAGCACAAAATGAGGTCTTTGAAGTGTGAGAATTGTTCATTTAAATTACTTTTGATTATTATGTTGGGATTTTGTGACTTTAGAAAATTTGTGAGATTAAAGTTAATTTGTGGTATTTTTTTAAGCCATGGGGGCGTATTTTCTTTGATATTATTATTCCATAATAGAATTTCTGAAGCTTGATTTTTTGTTAATAAGGAAATAAATTCTGAAATTGATTTATGGATTAATTGTTTATGGGTTGTGGATATTCTTTTTTTGAAAGAGCGTTGGTTAGTTTTTAACACTGAAGTTGCGTATCGGTTAGATATTAGCATTCTACGATATGTGGGAGGCAATTGTGACGATTCGCAGTATATACTAGTAATAGGGAAAGATCTTAGTGCTCCAATACATATTCGTATAGCTTCATTATCAATGGAATTTAATGTTTTTAATGTAGTCTCTGAGGCAGTTATAAAAGCAGGAGCTCCGTAATCAATTTTACTTCGTATTAAGGCCCTGAATACGTTAATAAGGAGATTTCTATTCGGATTATGGTTGGGATTTCTAATAATTTTAACAATGTTGAGGAGTTTTATTGCCAGCAGCATTTAATAAACCTCGGAAAACTGACTCATTTCCCGACTCTTGGGAAACAGCTACCGTAATCCCTATTAAAAAACCCAATAAAGATTCACACCTTCCATCCAGTATTATGCAAACTAATGGAAATAATGGTAAAAAATAGCCTTAGGAAGAAAAAAACGTTTTAGATATTTTCCAATCTGGCTTTAATCGCAAGGGCGGTTAATTTCTTCATCGCTTATACATTTGTTACATTGTAGTTGTATCACGCAGTAATTTGGTATATATGTGTAGGAGAGGTTTTTACTAGTTGATGGGTTGGGAAGGTCTTTTGTTCTTATCTTAAAATCGAAGAAAATAAATAAATTGGTGTTTTTTTCTTTTTTAAATTTTAGCGGATGAATGTAACAAAGATGGCTATATGGAACGTACTTTTTACAGCTAGGACATTCATGATGGTCACATTTATGTTGTTCTCTTAAATTCTTGGTAGAATATATTTTTTTGCAAACTTTGCAGTATTTCATTGTCGAGCATACAGATTTATTATTTTCGAATCACGACTGTAGATGATTTTCGTAACATCCCCGTCCATAGAAGTACCAATTACATTGATCGCAGTTGATGTGATGTTCATTTAGGTTACAGGGTAGCGTTGTTAAACACTGTGTGCATGATGTTCCACAGCGATGACTTCCTTTATGATTATATACAGTGTAACATGCACGACAGAAGAACTCATACCCGAAAGCTCCTTTTACTGATTTTATAACGTTATAGTGACCCTCATGAAGGATTAAATCGATGTGTTTATTGGATGTACTTGTCTGGTTGCCTTTATAGATTATGGTATGACCTCTTCTATCTGAACCATCGAAAACTACTATCTTATAGTCAGATAGGTAGGCCTGAAATTTTTATAACGCCTCAATACCTCCACCAATTGTATTGATATTGACGCCAGCTGCTCTGCACAATTTTACAGCTTCTTTCTTTTGTTCTTTCATATTAGGATGATCTTTTCTTGATAAAGCTTTAAACTGCCGTTTTGTAACTTCATTGTTATCCTTATGGGCCAAGGCTATTCCAACAACTGGCGCTCTTGGGAGACACAAATTATCATTTGGGTTATTAATGGTAATAAATGATGTCTTACATTTACAGTATGTGTGGAAATTGGTTAAATCGAATTTTCGTCAGGGTGGTTTATTTCCTTCAGGCATTTTTACTTTTGTAATGTTCACCTCTAGCGGTTCCTCAATATTAATAGTTTGATTACTTTGGACTATACGTTCAAATTGATCTAATATAGCGTCGGCTGAAATCTGGGCAGGGGATCGGAATGATAGATAAATAGGATTAATTATAGTTTGGTTTTTAAATGTCAAGCCTACTTCATCGCGCAAAGATGGAGTGTCATTATTTATAAATTCGTTAATCATTTTGTTAAAGACATTTCTTAAATAGTCGTTGAAATTTACATTTTCTTGCGGAACTCTCAATTTTAAAAATATTTAATTGCAATCAGAGTTGAACTTTTTTATTTGTCGTGTATTGGTAGAAATAACATCGTAATAATCTTCATTCCTAATATGCGAAGGCCCTGTGAAAAGAAAATGTTGAAATCAAAAATCATGCCCAACACATTGTCCTCCATACTTTGACTGGACAGTTTGGTCGCTTATATTTTTTAAGGAGCTGTGTGCGCTATCTTTTATATCGTTTTATGAATGCTTGAGGCTCTTATTTTCTAGCCTAGCCTCTTTCACGTACACCATGACAAGTTTATAAAACTTATACATGGTGACTTTTTCAACCCCAAGTTTTTTTTAATCTTATTGAATTGCTTAATCGTAACGATCCAGTTTTTTTGAAATTATCAAAATCTTCTTTAAAAGGAAGTTTGAATGTTAGGGCTAATGGTATTTTTACAAATTGGTTCCCACAATGTACGCTTTCAAATATTTTCGGAAAACTCTTTTTTGTAAACATTCTAATTCATTTTTTAGGTAATTATATTTATTGGGGTAATCTAGACTCTACATATTCTTATACTTATTAATGACTATATCGCAAAATTTTTCATGAGTCTGCGCTAAGATGTAAATAGAGGAGTCTGGTAAATATTTTAAAATTAATCCAATTAATTCAGGAGGTAGATCCGTTAATCCTATTCAGAAAAACAAAAATACAAAAAATTCAAGGGAGTGGAGGACACGATTTTATTGAAAATACATACAGATAATATATAGATATAAAAATATGTATACATACCTGGCTTCGGTTCTTCTCTTGTAGTTTGTTCCTCAGGTTCATCTATCACCATTGGTTCATTATTTTCCGCGAAATATTCAATTATATCTGTTAATTCGCATAAATACGGTTCTATTTTGTTGTTTTTGAACTCGGCCATTTTAAAAATGAATTATACGAACAAAAATCACGTACATAAAAAACAAATAATATAAAAAGTCACTTTGAAAAAATTACTTGAAAACAGTTATTTTTTAAAAACATGACAATTAAACATAAAGTTACTCCAAAAAATTGTAAAAAATAAACACTTCGAAAACGCGAACACCAAGACAACACTATATAAGTCACAAACACAAAATATTTCTTAAAAATGTAAGAGGCGCGCGAGATGACTGCCAAACATCAACTGGTTTCTGGTTGGCGAAAAATCCCTTATATATTTTTCAACCATCTTTAGAACATTTCTACTTTCATCCCCCTAGTATAATCAGTTTTTTTTCAACTTATCAAAATTCTCCATTTTTCAATAAAAAACCTATATAGTTTACTATTTCTCTGCTTTCTAAGGAAAAATGCATTTATACGGCTCTGCCGACAAACGACACCCTTTTAAAAATATTAAACGTGTAAAAGGTTCTTTTCAAGCGAAAGATCACAGCTGAATGCAGTGGTGCCAACCGCGTGTTAAGGAAAACACGAAACTTCTTTTTGTGAACGATTCAAGGCATGTGAAGAAGACGTAAAATTCATTTTTCAGTTTTCGGGATGGGTTTGAGCCTTCTAAAAATTATTCTACCACTAATACAACAGTCATCAGGGACGTTTTTTCATGCAATTTCTTTGTTCAACTTAAATTTCCCTGCAAAACGGGTACAAATAAACAAGAAGGGAATAACCAGTTTGATTTGAAAAATAAAGGTTGGCAGCATTGCCCACGAGCGCGTTTGAAAATCAGTGAAGGAGAATGCACAAGGAGGAACAAATAATATAGGGTGTCGTTTGTCTCCAGTGCCCATTTATACCTATTGGTATAATGGTCTCATATTGTTCTGTAGAGCCTTCTAGAAGAAATTTCTGAACATAGTTAGTTTTTTAAAAGCCCAATAATAATATAAGTGTTTTCAAATTTCTCTACTTTCTAAGAAAAAATGTATTTTATCCGTATTTACTAATGGGATCACATATTGTTCTATAGATCCCTCCAAAAGAAATCTCTGAATATAGTTGGTTTTTAAAAATCTAACAATAATATATGCTTTTAATATTAGTTTTCTACGAAACGTATTATTTTTCTTAGACTATTTAAAACTTCTAGAACATTCTCCCCCTATTATAATTAATAGCATACCCAATTTGAATCTATTTCTTCTTTTTTTATCCACTCTCATTCCGTTTAACCTCTTGTCAGCTATTCGTCCTTATTCATATATTCCCTCCTGTATTATTAGTCCCATACCTATTCTCGTGTATTCATACTTTTCTCCCACATTGTTCAACCAACTGTCAATCAACCTACGCACGTTTGACTCGCAATCTTTCTTTTCCTCTCTCCTTCCCCCCACTTGATCTCATACCGCTCATATTTGCCTACAAACAATCAAGCATGCAACCAAAAATACATCTACACAACCCTCATACCCCTTGCACCTGCAGCGCACCCTATATGCAACAACGCAACACATCCCTGTCGTGTCGGTTGCATAGCGATTCCCCTGGGGTCTAGAGAACCCCCCTTACTACTAAGATGTTCTTTATTTTGGAATGCCGTTAAAATATCTTGTTATAGGGTAAGGAGGTGATCTAAGGGGGATCTATTTTTCCTAAAGCCAGATTGGAAAATATCTAGAACGTTTTTTTCTTCCTAAGGCAATTTTTTACCATTGTTTCCATTAGTTTTCATAATACGCTAGTTAAAGATATTGGGTGATAACTGGATGGAAGGTGTGAATCTTTATTGGGTTTTTTAATAGGGATTACGGTAGCTATTTTCCAAGAGTCGGGAAATGAGTCTGTTTTCCAAAGTTTATTAAATGGACTGCATTACGCAACAATGTTCTAAGTGAAATGAGGCGCTATAAACTTTAACTACATCAAGTTTCTGATGTAATGTAAATTATAACAAAGCCAGTCAATCAAACTGAACAAATTTCACTTGTTTGTCTTTGAAATTATTTAAATAACATGAATGATTTCATTCATTATTAGTTTTTCTCATTAAAAACAAAAATAAGATTGATCAACAAGTCTATAGCGCCTCATTTCACTTAGAACATTGTTGCGTAATGCAGTCCAAATGCTGCTAGCAATTTTATTATATCAGTTTCAGGAAGATTTATTAACATACTAGGATTAACATCATCTGGGCCTGGCGATGATTTTTTTTTCATTTTATCAATACAATGTAGCAATTCCGAAAGTGAAAAGGAGGAGTTGTAATTTTCGTCATTATTTGAATCAAAGTTAATGAGAATAGTTTCTTGGATGTTTTTTTTTGATTGGAAGGAAGAATTATAGCTATTATCAGAAGAAACTCGAGCAAACTGATCTGCTAAACAATTAGCTATCTCGTCGGGAGTGGATAAAATATTTCCATCCCGAGTTATATATTCAATAGATACTGGGAATGGAGTTACCTTTTAGGGCAAGAATATTTCTCCATATCTGTTTAATTGAAGAATTTTGGGTAATATTTTCTATGAATTTTGTCCATGACTGTTTTTTTTTTGTTCGGATGAAATCTTTTAAATAGTGAACATTAGGACCTTCTTCTTTTATAATCTTCCGCATTTTAAACTCTGTGAAACTTTCTCTCTTCCTTGTTAGCTAAATTTTTTGTTTATCTCGAACATATAGCCAGCTCGTTATTTTTTCCTTTGTTTTTCATCGATGTTGAAGCATTTTCCCCAGCAATGTCAAAAAGATTGTCAAGTTCATTAATAAATTCACTCTCTTTGTTTAGTTGTGTCAACGACTTTTTAGCTGAGTTTTTAATTTTATATTAGGCGACCAGAACATTTTTGAATATTTAGTTATTCTTCGTAAAATCGTTTCAATTTTAGCACATAATTTTTTTCACTCTGAACAGGAATTCTTGTATTTTCCTAAAACACCATAGTTTCACCAATCGTTAACGAGCATTATCTTGCAAATTCAATTTTACCACTCTTAAATTTAAAAATAAAACTTTCAATGCTTATTTTTCCAGAGGTAATTTACTACCAATAATTTGAGAGGAAAAAGTATCATTTTACCATATGAGTTTTCACGAAATGAAATGAGTATACGCTATACAAATTAGTAAACACACGTATTTGGGCATATGCAAGTGCAAGTATTAGCATTCTATATCTCTCATAGAATTACCTACCAATCACATCGCATGACTTGTCTGGGATAGCAGTGATGAGACGTGCTATTACAATTATCAATATTTCAACACGTTTGCGGCACGGGTTAATGTTGATCAATTTGGTCAAAATTTTCAGGGAATTATTTTCTCATAAGAGGTAACAAGTTTATAGGGTTGTCACCGCGTCACTATTGATAGATCGCAATTTTCGAAATTTTATTTTCAATCTATTCATTTTTCTTTCGAACAATAAGCGGGCAAAATTATAACGTTTCTAGATTTTTCGAGAAATCAAAATTAACGGCAATTATCGAAAACGATGAATTCAATGGACGGGTGGATGATAACAAAATCAATTGTTCTGGCCGATAAGGTGTATTACGCTTTGCCGTGGCGTAACAAAAAGGATCTTTCTGGACGATGGTTGGGATTGTTATCGCAATACGATAACATTCAAAAAAAAAAAACGTAAGCAGCCATGCCGCATTACTGGAGCTGAGTTTTTAACTGGGGCTTGTTTTGATTTAGTAATAACCTTGCTTAACCGTTCATCACTACAGGCCACACCTAACACCAAGTCTGAAAACCCCTACCCTATCCTTTCCAAAAACACTTAAGAAATTTAATTTGGTACAAATGTAGTATTTCTTGCCATGAAATAATCATGCGAACACATATTTCTCAAATTATAACTATTTGAGGGTCCTCAAATTATCTTCAAATTTTGTAAATCCGCCATTTTGGATCCATTTTGACTCAAATTTAAGTGGTTATGTTCTGGTCACAAACTAATCCTACACACAAAGTTTGACCATTCTAGGCCGATTTGGTGATGAGATATGGAAGATTCATGAAATTTCCTGCAGCAATTTCCCCTCCAAAAGCCGTTTTTTGCTCTAACTCCCCTCCAAAATCACTGAGGAAGCTAAAATCAAAATACGTTTGTCACTTGGGCTCATTTTATCATATGACACAGCAATAAAAAATTTTCGACCCCTCCTGTACCCCCACCACTATTTTAGGTTGGTAACCCCGCCTTCCCCCTCCAACATCATGTATGGAAGTGAATTCGGGATATAGTATACAACTTATCCCCAATAACCATATGAATTCATATTAATTACATTTTTACCAACTTGAGGCTCCTCAAGCTCTACTCAAAATTTTGATAATCCGCCATTTTGAATCCATTTTGATCCAAATTCAAGAGGTCATATTGTGGTCACCAACTAACCTCACACACAAAATTTGACCTCTTTAACTTGATTTGGTGGGGAGATATGGAAGATTCAAGAAATTTCATGACTCAAAACTTCCTCAAAAAGCCGTTTTTTGATCTAACTCCTCTCAATATGCACTCAAGAAGCTGAAATTTGGATATGTTAGTATCCGTGACTCACTCTTTCATATGAAATCAAAAACGAAAAATTTGAGCTATTTGCCCCTTCTCCAGCCCCCCTCAAAATTTGAGTGATCCGCCATTTTGAAATTTATCGAAAAAACAAAAAAACTATTTTTGCGCATTTTCAAGAAGAGTCTCTCACCAAATTTTGAGCGAATTTTATGAATACTCGCCGGCGCTACGCGTGGGGAAAAAAAAATATATATATATATATATATACCAAAAAGTTGGACATTTGCCAGATGATTACAAATGGTCTGAAACGCAAAGATTTGAAGACCCCACCCTCCCCCGACCTTCCCTTCCCAAATCAGGTAGGCTGTAATAGCTATCGTTTTGTTAAAAACTCAGCTAAAAAGAACTTTCGAGATTTTTTCCGGAATATATGATCAAAATTAATTACCGAAATCGTTTCTAGAAGTTTCGCACCGCGTCTATCGATAGTGACGTGGGAAGTTCAGTTCCTTTTCGAATTCATTCGTTTCTTGTGATTCGCGAGTTCTATATCGATTTCGTACTTTCGTATTTCGAGAATTTGTCGTGATTAATAAAATCGTTAATTTTATAAATATCATTCATTTATTATTTCGTTAAATATTTTTCATTTTTCATTTCTTTTTTTCGTTAACATACTTTGGCGCTGCGGACAGGATCGATTTTCGTTTTGTCGTTATTTTCGTTAAAATTTTCGCGATTTTAATTTTAATTTTTTTTACGAAGTCGTGATTTTCGGTTTTGGTTTTATTTTCATTTATTTTCATCGTTTTAAACATGAGTTATCCAACGAAGGAAGAGTTCGAGGAGCTCAAGAGGAATTTTCAATCGTTAGAAGCCAACTTTAAGAAGGTAGACGCTAGAGTTATGGCCATTGATGACAATTTAACCACAATCAACAAAACGGTAACTGGAATGTCGGATTTGTTAACAACCTTAAGTGATCGACTTTTGGTTTTGACACAATCTCAAGATCCAAGCCATCCACAGCAGATACAGACAACCGATACGACGTCGACATCGAACCCAACACCTGACCAATCCACATCACCGAGTTATGAAAACCACTGCCATAAACAAGACGCTGTGTCTGAGCTTCTTCGTTCCTATACTAGATTGCCGTACTATAACGGAGACACCAAACTGCTGCCACCAGAATATGTCGAAGAATTTGAAAGTACGATGAACATTTTTAGAATTCCCAGGAACGAATGGGCAAGAATTTTTCCTGTCAATATCAGAACCAAAAATTGCGTAACATGGACCGAAACGTACAAAAATTACATCGACGACTATGACGGTATGTTGAATTTATTTTACAATAGTTTTTACAAAAAAGATTACCAACGAGACTGCTTAGCTTTATTAAAGAGAGAAGATTTTCGACGCGTACCTTATTCCGATATTGAAGCCATCGTTAAGCGATGGATTCGTCGTATGCGAAGTTTAGATTTATTAAAAATTGACGAAAATCAAATTATCGCGTTAGCTATCGAAAAGCTCCCATATGATTATACTAAAACCTTAACAAGTGAAAATCCAAACGAATCTGAATTAATAACGTCTATACGCAGGGCTGTTAATTTAAAGAAAAATGCTGATACTTTAAAATCGATTAGTCATGCCGCGAATATTGGAAATTTTTACGAAAAGAAATCCGATCAAAAAAACAATAATTTGAATTCTGAAAACAAAAAAACTGAACAAGATTCGAAAAATAAGCCGCAGGAAAACTAAATAAAACCGCTGTCGCGAGCCGTGCCATGCGGTTAAATTCTAAATCGGCTCACCAAAAAGTATATGTAAATTCTCACTTTAAAAAAGCTAATATTTCTCGCGTAAATTCGAACAAAAATAATGTTGAACGCGATCGAAAAAATATTGATAATGATACGAGTCCCGAAAAATTCGTTTATATTGATGGTAAAGAAATTTCTCCTGATCAATACCATGAACTCATAAGAGAACAACATATTTTTAACGATTACCACATTATTGGAGATTATTTCTCTTTTGCCCTTATCAAATCACTGGGATATAAACCATTTAGACGTAGTAACCAAAAATATTATCGATTTGCCGATTCATTTGAAAATATTTCATTAGAATATTTAATAAGGAATTTAGAAAAACGAAAATTTTTACCAAAAGTCTTATTGAGCGTTGGTTTTCACGATGCGATTTACAAAAATTTTCAATTGATACTGAGGCAAAATATAAGTTAGACTTGTTTAATTTATGCTGGAAGTTGATTACTGAAAAGAACGTATCCGAATTAATAATTGTTAAACCAATCGCTCACCCGAAATTAGCAGATGATGAAAAAAGATGGAACTGGTACTTTAAAATTTTGAAAATTATTGATGATGTTGTAGAAGAAATACAACTTAAATTGAATGAAAACCAAAATAAAAAGAAAATAGGTGAAATTGATTTAGCCTACTTAACGATCATAAAAACTAGCAAATTTACAAATAACGTAATTTTAGCCAATGGAAAATTGAATTATAAAATCGATATGTCTGTATACAATATGAAAATGGAAAATGGCATTACAAAATATGAGATTAAAGACCGCGAGTTTTATAAATTCCAAAATCAATTAAAATTATTATTGCCGAAAACGTATAGTACTGAACCAGTCGATTTTAACCAGAATTTAAATGCCCCAGAATTTAAACCAACAATCGCTAAAAAGCCCATATCTGAGAGGTCTACATCCAAAAAACTCATAACGCCCAATCCCAATGAAATAATAGTCGAAGCCGAAATACATAAACCAATTGTACATGAACCAGTCGAAACCAATGATATTTCGATTCCTATAAATACCATATGTGGTAATTCAAGGTCAAGTAATAGCGAAAGTGAATTAGAAAATGACGACCGCTTAATTGGAACAAAACTCTTATATAAAGACAATGTAATTTCTTTCTTATTAGACCCGGGAGCTCAGCAAAGCATTTAAACGAAGAAATTGCCCGGAGTCTTATTCCAGATTTTGATACAAAAAAGAAACCACTTAAATCAGTCTACGTCATGAATCCCATAAATAAACAAATTAAATCTGTAGAATATAAAATCGAATTAAATTTAAAAATTGGTTACGACCAATATGTTCGCGAAAATTTCTATGTTGTCCGCGATTTTGGTGTATGTGCTATCTTGGGTATACCAATACATCGCCGCTATAAAGTAAAATATGATTGGGAAAACTATAAAGTACAATGGCATATAAAGGGCGATAGATATGAAACACAATTGCTCGACATAGAATCACTCCATCCAACTGACATACGCTATGTTCAAGTAGATGCGATAGAGGTAAACCGCGTTCTAATTAATTCAACTGATATTAAGAACCCTAAAATCGATAAAATTGAATTACACAATATTTATCAATCCCTCCGGCAAAAATTGCAAAATGGCGTTGATCAAGGTGTTATTACGCCTACAGAATTAGAGATCGCATTTAACGAAATTAAACCTTATGCATCGGTGTTTAGATCAGAATTAGGAGCTTATCGAGGTGATACTGTTAAGGTAAACATAGATGAAAGGAAACTTCGAAATTGGCAATGCCATATTTACCCCATTCCCCGCCAATATACACAAATTATGAATGCCGAAGTAGATCGTATGTTAAAAGAAGGTCTTATCGAAGAGACAAAAAATGCTAATTATGTCCAACCCATCGTTATATCCATTAAAAAGAATGGCACGCCACGTGTATGTCTCGACTGTAGAACGATCAATAAATATTTAGCTCCAGTTAAGGCAGATCCCCCTAAAATTAATGAGGTCTTACAAGATTCAAATAAAAATAATCAAATATTATCGAAATTTGATTTTAAATCAGGATTTCATCAATTGATATTAGACGAAAATTCGCGAAAATATTTTACTTTCCAATGGAAGGAAAAAACCTATCAATATACTCGTTTACCATTTGGAACCACAATTAGTTCTGGAGAATTTATCAAAGTTGTACGAAAAATTTTAAGCAAAAATTCTCGTGACGAAAATATTCTCGACTTCGTAGATGATCTGAAAGTAATCGGAGAAAATTTTAGAAGTCATTTGGATTCGATTAAAACGATGCTTCAAAAAATTAAAAATGCTGGAATGACTCTGTCACTTGAAAAATCTGAATTCTTTTGTAAACAAATTTCATTTCTTGGTTTTAAACTTGGTAAAGATGGAAAAATTTCATCAGATACACAAAAATACGGATTTTTTGACCGACCTAATTTTCGAAAAGATAGGAAAATTACAAAAAGAACAGCCCAATCGATTCTAGGATATGGAGAGTATTATCGTCGATTAATTCCTAATTACGAAAATATTGTTAAACCAATTCGCGAATTCGTACGTAGCGAATGTACATGGGGAGATGACCAATGGAAAGCGTTTGATGATTTGAAACGTGTTTATCAAAGTGCTCAAGTTATATTCCAGCCAGATTACGAAAAACCCTTTTATATTCAATTTACGTTTTGTGATGACAAAGTTTTTGCTGGACATATTTTTCAAATTGTCGACGATTTAAAGAAGTCTGATTCCGAACGTTTAATTATGAACGTGAGCTATTGCTTTTCGAAAACCGAACAAAATTATTCGCCTCTAGAAAAAAGGCTATTTATGCTTTATAAAACCCTGAAGAAAAATGTTGAATTTTTGTACGGCAACAAAATAATAATAGATAACAAGTTTATTAATATAATCCAAAAATTACGCGAAAATATGAATTTATCTGCCCGAATAACGAAATGGATAATTTATTTACAAAATTTCAATTTAAACATTGATTTGCGCGAAAGTAAACTATGGTCAAGATTTGCTTTATCTGAGAAAAAAGTGAATGATAAATCTTACATTCGAAAACTGGAACATGATAACGAGAATTTATTAAATAATGAATTAAACCTTAAACACATCGATGTAAATGCTATTCGATTAGCTACCTTAAATACTCGTATTGGTGATTCTATCGTACCTGAAAACGTTGAAATCGCTCTTATCAATATAAAAATGAATCAGCAAATTGACCCCTTTTGTCAAAAAATCAGGCGAAAACTAGAAGCGACTGAAGAAAAAATCATTGGTCAATACAGTCTTCAAAATGGCGTCATTTGTTATACAATTCCTTCGTTGAATGTTACAGTCCCCATCATACCCGAATTTTTAGAAAAAGATGTGATTCAACACATCCATGAGCAAACCTTACACGGCGGTGTAGAAGAAGTCATCAACAAATTAGAACGATGTGGTTATATATGTAATCGACACCAAAAAATTCGAAAACAACTCCAAAATTGTTTGGCATGCGCTAAATGTAAGGCATATAATCGTAAGATATTTACGGAATTTTCAGAATTGGAAGCGAATGCTCCATGCCAAACCCTATATGCTGATATTTTAGGCCCCTTACCCCCCTCCGAAATTGATGGAACTATTTATAGAGCAGTTTTAGTTTTTTACGATAAATTTTCCCGTTATCATTGGTTAGAACTTTTGGAAAATTTAGAAGCCGAAAGCGTGGTCCAAAAAATGAGGACAATTTTGAATGATATTCAACAAATGGGACATCGATGTATGCGTCTTATTACTGATAATGGAATGTCATTAAAACTCGTACAGTTGACAAATTTTTAGCAGAAAGTTCGATTCGACATTTATATATTCCCCCTTATACACCAAAATGTAATGCTAGCGAAAGAGCAATTCAAAACGTTGTTGTAAAATTGCGTATTGCCTTATTCGAATATTCCCAAGATGAAAATGATGATCAAATAAATCACGAACATTGGGCAAAACACATAAATGCAATCCAAAAAGTCCTCAATGATCAAATTTCATCTGATTCGAAACTCAGTGCTGCTGAGATTTTAGGATGTGGTGAAATAGGTCAGATTTTTGGCGATTATCTACCAGTAAAAACCCCCAAAGTGAGCGAATTATTACGACGATTGTTAGCTACGAACCAAATACCTCACGATCCCGAATTAGAACAAAAATGGTACGATGACAAAGGAAAATTAACATTTTTACGTGATGATAATAATTACGTTTGCGTTTTTGTCGATGGTAGCTGTATACGAAATGGTACAACTACAGCTGTATCTGGTTACGGAATTTGTTTCGGTGACTTTCATCCCTTAAATAAATCAGAAGTCATTCGCGAGATAGATAAACACACAAACAATAGGGCTGAGCTTCAGGCAGCTGTTGAGGCATTAAAAATTTGTTATATGAATAATGAGATGAAAGTAAACGTACATTCAGATTCTGAATATTTAATAGATGGAATGAATGAAAAAATTTTAAAAAATATCCAACGTTGTGATGTGCCAAACGCTGACTTATGGTCCCAACTAGATTTTTTTACTCGAATAAAAGGGATGGATGTAATTTGGACTAAAGTGAAAGGCCACCATGAATGTGAGTTTCAAAACCAAGCAGACGCATTTGCTCGCCATGCAGTATTGCAATTTCCCGAAACCCAACACTGGTTAGACTCCAACGAACAAACCCTTGAAAATACGAAAGATCTGATTTGGAAGTACCTAAAAATTATTCACGCTAAACGATCTTTAAAGAAACAATTATTGCACCTCAAAAAGAACCCAAATGCCCCTATTTTTAAACCCGGCGATAAAGTACTACTTCAAACAAATCCGTTAAGCTGCAAAGAGACAGGAATTATTAAGAAGCTAGCTCCAAAATATTCAGGGCCTTATAAGGTTATCGAAAAAATAGGTAGCAATACCTACAAAATCCAAAAAGAAGGTGAAGATAGCTTCATCGCTAATATGACACGCCTTAAACCATATTATGGTGATCTTCTCGATAATAATAATGAAGATAATGATTCTGATGAATTAAGCACAATAAATATCGTTAAATGTTTCGCTCTTAAACGTGACCGATCTGAAACATCCGAAAATAAAGTTGAAACCCGAGCGATGAAAAAACGCCGTTTATTAAGAAACGATTTTGATAACCATTTACCGCTTAATGATTCAACAAAACGAAAACATATGAGTTCTGATCCTCAAACTAATAACCCATATACTAAGCTTCTGTTGCAGGAACCTAAAAGAATGAAACCTCACATTGCTAATCCTGTTCATCCTACATATAGGTCAAGCGAAAATCCTAATCATGTGAGCCATGAAGACGCTCCTCTCTCCTGTCAAATATCTGACTCAGAAACGTCCTCACCTCCTCCTCCTGTCCTAAGAAAAATCCAAGATCAACCAGTCAATCCTCTTCGAAAGAAACGCCAACGTGTTACATCAAGTGACCATAGACATCGATCAATCAAGATACCACGACTGCATATCGACAAGATTCGCAATCACAGTACACCAATTCAGACAAAAGAATTACTCGACAAAGGATGGCGCATCCGAGAAATCAAATACTCTCGTCATCGTAATGGTGTTATTGAAAATTTATCACAAAAATGGAACACGGGCGTCACGTATTTACTCGGAAATGTGATCATGAATCCGGAAACCATCCAATGCGAAATCCAGTTCGATACTCATGAAGAAAAATTGTCATTTGTTAATGCATTCGATATTGAACAGGACAATTCAAGTGCATGAAATGTAGTATGTCATTATTATATTTGCGTGAATTTACATATATTCATAGTATATCTTATGTATTTATACTTAGATGTATACCTAATATTTTTGATTGTAACGAAGAAATGTATTTTTCTTTTTACCTACCTTTTAAAGTATTATGTAATTTTTGTTTTCAAAAATTTTTTATTTGTAATCAAAAATTTTTGGGGGGCAATTATGTCACCGCGTCACTATTGATAGATCGCAATTTTCGAAATTTTATTTTCAATCTTTTCATTTTTCTTTCGAACAATAAGCGGGCAAAATTATAACGTTTCTAGATTTTTCGAGAAATCAAATTTTAACGGCAATTATCGAAAACGATGAATTCAATGGACGGGTGGATGATAACAAAATCAATTGTTCTGGCCGATAAGGTGTATTACGCTTTGCCGTGGCGTAACAAAAAGGATCTTTCTGGACGGTGGTTGGGATTGTTATCGCAATACGATAACATTCAAAAAAAGAACTTTCGAGATTTTTTCCGGAATATATGATCAAAATTAATTACCGAAATCGTTTCTAGAAGTTTCGCACCGCGTCTATCGATAGTGACGTGGGAAGTTCAGTTCCTTTTCGAATTCATTCGTTTCTTGTGATTCGCGAGTTCTATATCGATTTCGTACTTTCGTATTTCGAGACTATCTACGTATAATTTGTCGTGATTAATAAAATCGTTAATTTTATAAATATCATTCATTTATTATTTCGTTAAATATTTTTCATTTTTCATTTCTTTTTTTCATTAACAGGGTAGCATTCAAAAATTTCGGATTTTGAAAATAAGGGCCACTCTAGTATACATACATGCATTTTTTCAAAATAGCGTTACAAAAATCCCGAATTTTCATATTATAGTCCTTCATAATAGCCCAAAGAAAAAACTAAAGACTTAATAAAAAATACAAAATTGAATTCTTTAACCCAAAAAACATACGAATGCGCATAGGTACTTTATCTGTAGAAAATTCTCGAATCACAATTTTTTGCAGCTACAATTACAAACACGGCACAATATATACTGGTCTTGCAATAATCGCCGAAGGACATGGAGAAAATAAAAAGTTAACCTTTCTGAGTTTATGAAATGCTTAAAATGATATATTGTGTTATAGCTTCTATTTCAAATATACATTTTGTGGATATACTTTGCCGAAAATACGCATGCTCCGCTGAAAACGTATCACCGAATTAACGTTCACAATCATTATGACAAGTATCCATACTTCAGTCGAGATACCCTTAAACTACATGCTGGACTATTATACTACGAAAAAGTAAAGTGCATTCTTATTTCTCACTTCAGCTTAATTGGCCAAATCATGTTGCGTTTATAACAAATTTTTCGATGAATTCAGTATAATCAAGGCAAAATATTCAAGAAATTCGTGCGGCCCGGTAAAGAGACATTATTCCACATCGCTTAGTACCGCTGGAAGATTTCCGCGATGAATATTCAAGATGGGCTACCTTCACAGATAAGAATGTAGTTCCTCTTTGGAATACGGTTTCAGAATCTATGAGTCGAATCGAAAAGTACATACAAACTATCAATTCTGTAAGCATTCAATATTTTATACTTATGATAGATCAATGTAAATTTCTATCAAACTTTATTCTGTTGAGGAACATTTCAGGTATTGCCGATTAATACAATGAGTATAACGACGATAGTACATGACACACTGACACTGATGAAGAATCAATTATGGGGAAAAAAAAGTAATGGAAGAAGTATACCTTGATCTAGAAAATTCGAAAATACCAGTTCCAAAAATATTGATCAAAATAATCTCCTACCGCGTACCATTTCCAACTCCTGAAGACGAAGAAGAAAGACATTTTTATACCTTGAAGGATCCCTATAAAATAGCAATCGTAGTTCACAACGAAGTAACTTCAATCTCCGAGAGAATATGCGGGACAAAAGACGATAATTTTTGTAATCAGAATGGTTGGTATATACATGAAAAAAATGAAAGTATTTACTGCTGCAGTTTGAACGAGCAGGTGTTCGAAAATCACGGTTATAATGAAGTGAACAATTTGCCCTTCAATTTAAATGATGTAATTGTGAAAAAGGGTGACGATCAAGGCGAAGGTACGAAAATTAGAGACATTGTCAATGAGCTACAACTATACCCTGACATTTAAAAAATATTCCTTAGTTTTAAGATTCACCTTATATGTGGATACTCATAGATACGCATAAAATTATTGTATCCAGCTTGCATAATAATTAAGTAATAAGGCATTTATTTCATATTTGTTTATAAGGATGATACAATGAAGAGTGGTATATTTACCACTCCCTTCTAATGTTAATCAGCCTGTGAATTTTCTAAATATTTGGCTCAACTCCATACCTAGTACCAAAAATTTTTGCATATTATGATGCCCTCGATGAGTTTCTAGTACCAGTTGAAACTGAAAAATTTTTTAGAACCACTGCTATTAGAGTCATGATCCAAGACATTATTTTAATAATGGACTCATGCTGCGAGGGAATATATGCGCTGGTATCGACTTTTGGACTCTTATGATTAGTGAGAAGGATGAAAACTGCGCAGAAAGCATTTTCAATTACAATGTCAATCACTAGAGTCGAATAATATTTTCAATCCCTTTAGCACTATTCTTACTCATGCCCTCATTCAATGTACTGTAGAGAGCCCTGAAAACGTGAAAGCACAAAAAATCCTCCTTATAATTTTTTTCCCCCAATTTGAGTCATAAAAATGAATTTTTCGTAAATTTTGAAATTTTGAAATATACCTATTTCTTTTCGCAAAAGACCCAAAATAGGGGTAATTGAAGAAATCCATTAGCGAATTTCTCGATATTGTAGCATAAATGCTTCCTACGCTTCAGCTTTCAAGGACTGAATTCTCAACAAACGCAAGTTCAGTGTTTTTTTATTGGCGTATTTAACTGTTATTTCGTGATCTTGAAAGAAGTTTTTTTTCAATGAACTGAATTAAGCAAGTTCATGAACTTGATAGTGCATTGTATGTAATTGTATGTAAATATATTGTTGGTTGCGTCAAGCGTATCGCAGATACATTCGTAATTTTGTTATTCAATTAATTTAAGCCTAGTCTTGATTACGTAATTATTAATTTGACTATTTTGTTATATGTTAGTCTATTATTAAGTATGTAAGATCCT